>JAUTDX010001951.1:0-85725 GCA_030844895.1 Ambrosia x helenae
CCGAACTCCCTTGTATTCAAGATCGATCACATTCCATTTAATAACCTAAGACCATGAACAATCGGTCCTTACACCTACAAGTCCAATCCGAATCCATCACCATGATATCCCTAAACAATAAACAATACATACTACACACCTATACATACAATATATGTACTCGTACAAATACATATAATAGATAGATAGAGGTTGATTGTCACACCTTTGCACTATTATAAGGTCTTACACTCTTGCAACTTATGAAAGAACCTTGTTGTCCTTAACATAAACCATCACTAGAAGATCTTACCCAATCCTCGAAGCTTTCCCTTTCCTTGTCCATATCCACGGCTGAAAAGAAACACAAGAGGCACTCATGAGTCACTATCACCAAGTTCACTTATCACATACACTAAGGATAAACATTCCTTCCCTTTTTCCCTCCTATTTCGGCCGAAAGAGACACCACATCAACACCATCATTTGCATGCACGCCACTTGAAACAAAACCCATCAATTTCCCCAAAGTTTCACCTAAAATGGAAGCTTCTACTCATGAGCAAGTCATGACACCTTTTAGCATTCCTTTTTATAGTTGAAAGTGATGGGTGGTGACTCACCACATACACACGATCGGCATCAAGGGGAGAGACAAGACAAAAGCTCAAACAAATTACACTTAAGCAAAATAGGACCTAGGATAGTAGGCTTCAACACTTTCAACACATGACAATTGCCTAAACAAAAAATCCCCTTCCTTCCTTGCATACTCGGCCGAACACAAGACAAGAAACACCTCACATGTCACTATTCAAGCATGAGGCCAAACCTTGCATCAAATAGGCAATGTCAACTCATCCTCTACACCTCCCTATGCAAACTAGAACTACCTCTTTCTCTCCTAAACAACTAAAGGCCAACCTATGAGAGGATGAACCATCATTATCAAGCTATCACCAATCTAGGTATCACCTTTATACACTAACATCATCCCAAGAAGCCTACACTTGCCAATCAATCGGCTATATAAGGAGCAAGGGACAATTGGAAGACTTGCATCAACAAACACCCACATAACTCTCATCTCCCTCACTATACCCATCGGCCCTGCTCAAATCTCACCATCAAGCCACACCAAGGTGATCCAGGGACAAGAGAGGAGCTTGGAGAACCACTACCATCGGCTACTACCCCTCTCATCCGATTAGGTAAGCTAGTTAACTCTCTCATGCTTCTAATTCATCTCTAATCCCTGACTAAGATTTTAACCCGACTACCGCCCCTTTGAACACCATGAATCAACCTCACACACCTATAGATCATGCATTGTGTCACACTCACATAAATACGACTAGTAAGTAATCGCATTATTACTTTGGCTCACCTAGAGCATCATTCAAACGGCTTTTATATCAAATAAACCAATGGTGTAATGTTTTTATTGAATCACGACTTGTTAAAATCAATTAAGAACCGGCCTAGACGACTAAGAACTTGCTTGGTTCACACCCGAAGCTAGACATTATAAAAACATGGTGTTTTTACTCGATATTATCACTAAACACACGAACAACTCTTATAATGACTCGGTGAGACTCGGATAGGCATAAATCAACCGAGTTTAGTCTACTAAACAATCGACTTCAAGACCCTTGGTGCATTTTGGATACGGTTACTACATTATAACACATGTTAAGTAGAGCTAAAACATATGTTTAACCCTAGCTTGCATTTTATAAAGGGCTAAACGTGTGTTTAAAGCATTGTAGTATTACAAACCAACCACTCTTATTGGATTGGGAACTATTTAGGGACCCATGACGACATGTTGAGGCCCATTTTGTTACAATAAATGCCATTTTAAAAGAACAACAGAAGTTCCAAAACCATACACAAAATATACTAAAAGTCATTACGTGCACAATTACGTGGCCCACATACACCAGAAACAAGGTCCACAAATGTCGGGTGAACAACTTGTATGATAAACAACAGGAACGTACAATTTACCGTGTCCTTAACATTCGTAGGGCAACCATTGTCTGGGCGGTAGCTACCTCACATTTTTAGCTTTACTAGACCACATGTGACACCATCAGGTGAGTTTTACGGCCCCGTTTTACTATTTTACATTTCGGGGGATAAACATGCTTCAATACTAGTGTCATTTACAAGTGTGTGTACATTGTATCATGACTGCCATGTGGAACATGAGACATAATGGTTCATGAGCTCATTAGTCCTCGTACAACGTTTACCGTAACCATTAGCTATCAAAAGCCATGGAACACTTTAATAGATCTATTGGGTTGACACCCCCACTCTTGGTTAGTCGCTCTAACCGTTACATACAAAAGAGTGTTAGTATTCTACCATACATACATTGTATTTAGTGTACAATACGCGAGGCACAACAGTGAAGAGGTTTGGTTATGGGACTCATGGTTTGCACAGTAATCATTCGCTTGGCTAGTCTATGATTGGTCATAACACGAATTACACATTGGTTTTTACTTGTCACCTTCAAACCCGTGAACTCACCAACATTATTGTTGACAAATCCTTTATGCATGTTTTTCAGGTAACTAATGGAGGGCCACAGGGATTTGAGGGAGAGGTTCGAGCATGCACCACGTGGTACCACTTGATGGGTTTTGTCAATCCTGTGATATTTTGTTTTCAATTCCACGAGTACTAGACAATATCTCATTTTCTAGATGGTATTATGTTGTTTCATAAATTATGACAATATCCATCCTTCGTGGTGGTACTATTTTAATAAAAATGTGTGTTGCTTGAACCTTGTGCTTGAAAACCTTTCGATGGTTGCATCCCCGTGTTTCCGCCTTGGCGGCTGTGACAACACCCAACACACAAAAGGATTAGAGTTTTGATTAGAACCAAAACCCCAGCAACACCACCATCAACCTCCACCTCCGGCCTGACCATCGCCATGACCTGACGGGCACACGCCACCATGCATCGACCTTTATTTTCCACAAGCCAACCTCGCGAGCCACCTAGCCCGGCTCCACGCACCACAAGATTTGCAGCTACATGTTGTGTCACCGTCGTCATCCCTGTGTTACGGATCATACCTAGGGATGGCAAAAGAACCTGAACCCCACGGGTATACCCGAAACCCGAAATGTTTGGGACGGGCATACCCGATACCCGATGGGTACGGATCCGGGTTTGGGTTTAAAATTTTATTTTTTTTCGGGTTCAGGTATGGTATATTGCGATACCCGACCCGATTGCCCCGATATATGGATATCCGATTACCTGCAAAAATACCCGATATAATTTATTTATAATATAGATTTTTTATACATTTAGTATATATATGTCTGTCTCTTTGTATTTCTAAAATATCATTTCCTTATATATTTATCGTTTTCAACCTTCCCCCAATCCTATTAATTACTATCATAGAAGAACTAAATGTCAAAACTTTATAGGTGTTTTCTACTACAAATCCTAACTGGTATTTTTTTAACAAAATAACGGGTTTACTCGACACGTGGGTATACCCAATACCCGACGGGTAATTAACCGACAATACCTGATGGGTATCGGGTCGGGTTTGTATACGGTTTTACAAACGGGTACGAGTTTGGTATTACCAATACCCTACCCGAACCCAGCCCATTGTCATCCCTAATCATACCTTGTCACACCCTCATATTCCCACCTGCGAGGTTTTACCCTGAGGTGTGTGACACACCAGGATCCAATCAATGGTCGCATTGAACGACCTCTATATGATTGGAAAATACGTATCTCATTACTCATGATAAAACTGTTTTTTAAGTTTGGAAACCAGTTCAACGGAAGCAAAAGGTTTAGTAAATGTTGACGTGTGCAAAATAGGTGCAAAAACCAAAAGACCTAAGAAATGTAAACAACACAAATGTCTAAAAAATGATAAATAGTTTGATATGCATGTGTGCGACTCCATGTGAATCCTATCAGCATTACTTAGCGACATGAGAAAATCATGCTAGTATGTGTCAACAATTAAGTTGGTGAGTTTAAAAAAAATTGTAGTTAAAACTGTTTGTTTGCTAGATCCACATAGGTTTACTATTTATATCAATTGTTAGCCAGACAATATAAACAAGTGACTAAGCGTTTGAAATCAAAGCTGACTGTTTAATGTTTGTTTTCTTCCACCCCCGTTCATCACAATGATGGAAAATGTTAGGACAATTGTGCATGCAGCTGACCTCCAGCCAAGACAGGTGACACTTGTCAAACCCAATAGATCTATCCAAATTTCCTCGCTATGTATCCCACATAATGACGTTCATAATGTAAGTAATTTCGTGATGTGTTTGCGCTAAAGCAAGCATGTGCTATAACAGTAATATGTGATCTAAAAGTGTTTATGTTTGTAGCATGTTTTTCCCCAAATAGGAAAACAAGTAAAAGGGGCCGTGGAAACTCACCGTAGTTTGCGTAGTAGTGAATAGTAAAAACAGTGTGTAAGAAGGATGACCCGCTAATGGCTACCTATCAAACAAAAGTCTATAAGTGTTTGTTCTTGATTGTGTTTGTCCATCTGACCCATTGTATCCATTCATACAATGACAAGGTTTATGTTTTCGAAAGCTGTTTGATATGTTTGACCAAGTTTGACCTGACGACCCGTTTGGTGACACGTTCAGTGAATTATGTTAGTTAAGTCCATGACATGTAAGTAAACACTTAGCAATCATTCCTAATGTTCCAACATGACAGGTAATCACACTATATACAGTTTGTTACACATACCACATGTTCAATGTTTAAGCATATAACTATCACAAGCATGTTACACAACAAATTCCCATACTGAACTCTATGTGTATCCTACAACACATACATGCATGCAAGATTCACTTTTAGCTATATAAGAACACTTAGCACAATTTTAGGCAAAAGGTTTCCATATAAGGTAAGGTATGATCCTAACCTCAACTTCAACAAATCAAGGGTTCAAACATGTTAATTTCTCCATCCCTATGCATGTTCTATCATTACACTGGCAATACCATGTCTATATATCAAGATCAAAATCTTAAACACTACAAAGTTTCTACTAATGGCAAGTTATGAATATTTACGTGTTTTCAATCCAAACAATCATCCAAAACATGTTGTTTTACCTAGACTAGCATAAACTCAGCCTATAACATCATCATGCAAGACTAGAACTCTAAACTTAAAGAACTAAATCATCAAAGTTTCCTCATAAAGCAAGTATAAGATCTATCATAGATCCTACTGTTTTACCATCAAAATCACAATAAAAACATATATTAATCATCATCAAATCAGTATAGCATGCTAAACACGTTTTAAGCCAGACCTGGATACTTAGAGTTTGCATGGATAACAAGATTAAAGCAGAAAACTATGATTAAGAAGTGATGATTTACGAATAACACACACGGAGCACTTCAAATACTTAATTCCAGGACTTCTTAAGCTCCAAGGATGCTCAAAGATGGTGGTTACAGGGGGTGGGGGTTGTGGAATTCATAAATATCGTGTTTGTAGTGAATTAGGTTAAGAATGTGTGTTTAAGGTAAGAAAAACGTGTTTAGGAGGTTAAAACAAGGTCGGATTGACCTAGGAGACTGTCGCGTACCGTGGCGAACTTGGACAATCCGCCCGCGGTACGCAATGTGCTATCCAAGCTCGCCAGGTTGGACCTCGGTTCGGGTATGGACTTGGGCTTGGGTTTTTTTAAAGCTTCTATATCTCATTTATAAATCAATTAAAACGTATTTTCTTATAACTAAATGCTTTAATCCAAATCAATTAACCGATGCCTTTGGTTTCGCTGAGACAAATAACCGATATGAATTGAACTAGGCACACCCTTATAAGTGTCTATGTTCCCCACTGCATCGCGCATGCATCTTGCTAGTATGTGTATGTGTGTGTGTGTTAATGGGTAAGTTATTTGGGGAACCAAGGAACCATGAGTAAAACAAGTAGAAAACCTCATAAAATAAGATTTTTTTATGTGAAAGAATCATTTTTCCCAAATATTATTCAGAGCTTTTGCATACAAACACATGTTGAAGCCTTTTAGTTAAAAAAATCAAATAACAAAAAAAAATAGTTAAAAAATAACTAAAAAGGTAAAAAAAAAAAAGAATTAATAATTTATTCGAACGGGATTTACATGTATTTATATGCAATTTTACGCCCTTATGATTTTAACAAGAAATTAAACCTAAGTCCCTACCTTTTTAAACTTGCTGAATAAGTACTTGTGGTTCAAATCTTTAACACCATGCATGTACCCCTCTAGCTTAACATTGTTTAAACTTCGTTAAATTTAAAACAATATTTTTGTAATTCTATTATCGTCTAATATTTTTTATCTAAATTAAACAATAAAATCTATACAATAAAATCCATGGAATAAAAATAGATTTGTTATGTATACACGGATGCATTTTTCTAGAAAACATGAATATGTGATGCATTCCTAATATGGTTGTTAAGATGGACCGGTTTATATTTTTTCGGAAAAGCGATGTTATGATTAGTTATAAACTTTGGATGTTAATTTAGAAAATTGAACTTCGAATTAGAATTTAAAAATTTTACGGTAACAACGAACGCCTCAAGATGTAGAGTATGGATTTTATTGTTAATCTAGCTAATGGATTTTTTATTGTTTAATCTAGTTAATGGATTTTATTGTTTAATTTAGATAAACAAAACATTAAAAGACAATGAAATTACTCAGATTGATTTTTTCTTAAAACCAAAGAGATGTATTTTGCCGTTTACTCTAATAGTTTTTTTTTTCTATTTAAAAATGATTCCTTAGTTACTCACTTTCTTATAAGGTTCCACACCGACTTCACAACATATATTCGGTTACTATCATATGAAAATATAATAATTTTGGTTCAATGGTATGTAGGGCATGATCGAGCATCTATTTGTAGCCACCGCCAATAAAAATTCATCAATTGACTATAAGAATAAATTCGATGAATATGTTTTCATAGGTTCGCCATCTTAAAGCATACAATCTCCATAGGAATATTGTAGATTCCGTGAAAATTGTCATTATATATACTAGTGGGAATGCCCGCGCGTTGATGCGGTGTAAACTTTTTTTTCAACGCATGTTCCGGGTATCCGTAAGTCTTCCAATTTCACTTCATGTGCCTACTGTATATGCTTCTTAATGTAGCCTCTTTATTTGCTTTTTGCTGCAGTTGTTGACAAAAGTACTGGTTTGTGAAATAATCAATTTTGCACACAAAGTAAATTATATCTTTAGCAGATTTGTACTGGATAAATTATATTATAGCAAGTATTATTTTTTAAAAATAACTATAAAGAACATGTTTAAAAGTTGCCAAAATGTATATGAGTGTTTACAACCTCTTAAAAGCTCATGAAGGTTGTATGCAAGAATACGATATAAAAAACATTCACAGTTAGATATCAAAACTAAGCAATCAACAAAAATCGAAGTAGAGAATATGAACATACTATGTGTGTGTGTATATGTTTGACATAGTAGCATAACAGACTAAATATTGAAACATTGAATCATCTTTATGTTTGGGACCTTACCCAAAATCGCAAAAACCATCTTTACAAGATTAGCAAAAACCCAAAATCTGAACAGTAACCATAGAGTTAAACGTAAGGTGATTTACAATCAACGCTAGTAAAAAATGAACCTGCACCAGCACAAACAACGGAAATGTCACAGGCATAAGCGGAATGTTAAACCATAACATCTGTTGAACGTAAAAAGGCGGTGAAAAAGGAAGAACATGCACAACAACGGAGAAAAAACGGGTAAAACGGCAACCTTCCACAAGATTAATTAAAAGAACTTTAGTCATTTGAAATAATAGTTTCTATTTAAAAGTAAAATAGTTTCATGGAGGCTCATAGTTAGAGAAACGATGACACCACGGCTATATTACCAAAACAGTATTAAACAAAATTATATTTGTATATGTGTGTGAATTTGCATTAATATGAAGTGAATGAAAGTGTGAAGGTAGTAAACAGTTATGGCTTTGTATTATCTACAGATTATAATATCAATGTTGCTGATTTTCTTATCTCATTCTAAGTGGCGAATAAAAGGATTGAATACAATGAAACACGCCTTTAGTTAGATCAAGGTATTTTGCTATCTTTCTAGATCAAGATACAACCCTTAACTACATACCCTACTATTACATCGATGCTTTTAGCAATGGCTTAAGTATTTTAATTAGTATTTCTAGTCGTGTATGCTAACACATGCTTAAATGCAACACTAAAGGCTATTAGCACTATGCATATATAGATACAAATACTACACAATTTTGCATATTCAGCTTACTGACAAAGGAATCAAGTTGAAACACACCAAGTGCCTTATCTGAAGTCTCACCTGGGAATTTGTGTCGATTAGCTTGAAATTCGATCAACCTGCAATCTCTTAAAAAAATGGAACAAACAAACACATACGTGTGTGCAGGTTATATATGTGTGTGTGTGTATATAAATTTATTTGAAGAATGAGTAGAAAGTGACATTCCAATTAGCATCCACAATTATCTTATGAAAACATAATGGGCAGCATGGACATGTTGCCATGTTGGATGACAATTAAATAGTGTGGGGTGAGATGGATTAACCCATAAAAACTTTTGTGTTCGTTTTTTTAATAACGACCATATAATTTTACAAACAATTTAGGAGGTTGTATGCTTTAAAAACATATTTTAGGGAGGCTTTCAACTCATTCGACCAATTCCCCTTTCTAGCAAAAGCAAATTATTTGACCCGGACCGGTAAAGGCACAACCCAAATCATCCTTAACCATGTGTTTAAGTTACCACTTACTGCAAAAGCTATTTGTAAGAAGGCTTCAGAAATGTGGAAGAATCTTCATGCTTTTTGAGCTGGAACCAAAGATTCTTGGCATCTACAACCTGTCGAGGAATAAACTTTAGTAATGCAAAGACTTAAGTACTCATTTTTACATAGAATGTGTAGTTATACCTTTGATCATCCTTCTAATATCAAGGTTTAAAAGTACGGAATCGTGCCTCGAGACGTTTTCCCTTCGCCTCAAGGCGAAAGGATGCGTAAGCCCGAAGCGGAAATAAAAAATAAATATAAATATTATATATCTTATAAAAAATGAAATACTAACTAATTTCATCCTCGGATTCATCAAAAAACATAAAAAACACACATTAAAAGGACATGAAATGCTTGAAATTGACACAAATAGTCCAAAACATCAAAAATGAACATCAAAAACCCTGAGGCGCACCTCAGGCGCAGTTTTTGTTACTGCCTCAGCTCTGTGAGGCGCACGTACAAAAGAACAACCTGAGGCACCGCCTCAGATTAGTTTTCTTACAGAATTGCCTTGAGGCGCGCCTCGATGCGCACGCCTCACCCGTTTTTTAAACCATGTCTAATATGAAGCTAAAATTACACACCTAAACCTTAACAAGAAACCTACAGTGATAATCGAATCAAGCTTGACTGCTGCTTCCAGCTGATCACCCAGTCAAAGAGTAGATTCAAGAGGAGCAGGGTTTGCCAACCCTGTGGTCTCTAATAATATATGATCCAGTCTATACACACAAGTTTATTATTATAGTTATAAAAGTAAACATAAGGACTCATGAGCAATAAATAAAAATTTAAGAGAACAAGCTTACTAATTACAGCACGTAAGTTCAAGACAAACACAATTACACAAATGCAAACATGAACTGAAAGGAAGACCAAAAACCAGATCAATTTTCTCAAATAATTCAATTTCAATCCAAATTTGTTTTCAATTCAAAGATATGCTTAGAAACGTCAAACTACACAAAATAAAATTTGGGCAAGCAATAGGTGACCTGTATAAGACATGATTAAACTTGTTTACTGAAAAGAACACTACGTGATTTTTTACTTTTTAAAAATAATTAAAATTAGGAGGCTAGGATCCATCATTTCTACTTCTTGGTAGATAAAACGTACAACTATGTTATAGACATGTGTTATTCACGTCGTCAGAGACCAGTCAATAAAATCACATGCATGATTAACAGATTTGCTAATGCAAACTGAAACAATTACCTATCCTTCCGTTCAACAAGCTGTTGCTGTTCCAATGCTTGAACCAAACTATGTTTAACGATACAACAAATGAAACCGTTTACGAGCTCGACCCATTCCTCAACAAGCGCACCCCCTTCACCTTCATTGATCACGGCTCTCTCAACTCCGATCTCTTCCCTAAACTCATTTAGTATAACAGCTATCTTCTTTCCATGTTGTCCATTTAGTATATAATTAACCAACTAAAATAAAAGCCCACAACTACCAAATCAAAAATTAATAATAATAAAGTCTTATGTGATTGCCATCATGAGACAGCCAGGAGTAACTCCACCATGGAACACGAGCAGTGTCTTTATTGGGCCACAGCTTTATCACTATTCATCAACCAAAAATGTCAATAAAAATATTCATATAATAAATCCTAGATGACGATACAAGAAAAAAATAGACAAGAAACACTTACTCATGAATGACCAGATCAAACAAACAGCACTCTGTGCCAAGTTTAAAAATGCAAGATGTTCAAACCTCTCCTTGTCTGGGCCAAATCGTTTAGTAGACCTGAGATTCGATTTATTAAAACTCTCGTAATAGTAAGTTACAAATCATAACAAGTTCAACAAAGCATTCAAAGAGATATAAAAAGAAATTTCATTGTAATTGGCAATATAAAGCTAGCTATATAGTCCATCCTTCCAAAAGGCAGGGTCATAACATTACTTTATTTCTTTTACTATTTGATCCATCAAATCCAAGTAATTACACTACAATAAGAAGAGGAACCAAATCCGATGTCGCCGGAGATTCCAGCTGTCCCTATTCTGGATTTTGACACCGACGCACGCCACCGGCTTCCTCTTTGTACTGGTTCTTTAGGGTTGGGAATCCACCAAAATGTCGAGCCCTTCAAAGTTTGAGAACATGTTTCTCTTCTCTAAACACTGAACAATAAGTTCCAAAATTGCGGTAGAGATCAAATTGTTTGTGTCCCATTATCGAAGGGCATGTGAGGGTTTTATCTCCATCACCAACTCTTCAAGTGCAACATTCATTCAACATGGATTTGGATAAAACCGTAGAAGTGAATTGGGTGTATGATAAAGAAAGGAATATGATTAGATGAAGCATTGAATCCTTGGAATTTAAGAGGGGGAGTCTGGAAACGTACAGACGATTCATTCATCCCTTTGAATGCTCAACATGAATGTCGAATTGATTTGGTTACCAGGAGGGGCAGAGGGAATAGATTTTCACAATGTGACCATAGGATGGAGATAAATTTACCATTGTACCCTTTCAAGTGTCTTAATTGTACAAAAAGTTCCAATTATACCCTCCTTATATAAGCTTGATTCACTTGTACATGTTGTTGTAATAGTTGTACCAAGGACAAAATTACAATATGATACATCACTCCTCCTTTATAATGTATATTATTATATTATAGATTTATAGTTATAAAAACATAGGGTAAAACGTAATATCTCTATTTTACCGTATTAAGGACCAAAGATGTCCAATAAAGTAATTTTACACAATTTTTAAGATGGAGTTAAAGAGTCACTTCACAAGTCTTCAAGCTTTAATCATTTTCTTCTATCTATACCCTTCATGTACAATTTATAATGCAAATTGTATAATTGTCTCATGCACACTTTATACCCTTCTAGCATGTAACTCTCACTAATAAACACCCGTCACACCCAATTCAATTCTACATTGCTTGTTCAATCCCTCAAGTCTACACATTTAATTCACAATTCATTGGCCTTCAAAGTTTTCCTATCAACACATAATTATTATTGTACTATTACTTTTTCTTATACAACACATAATTACATAAGTGAAGAGGCTACTTAGAAATCTGTGGCAGAGTTATGCAGGCCTCTTTAACATTTGCATAGTGGTGCTTGTTGCTGTAAATAGTAGCCTTATCATTGAGAATCGACTGAAGGTAACCCCTATGTTGTTTTTATAATTGGGTATGCGTATCACCTTATACGTATTCCAAGCTATTTATATGTGTTTTAAGGGTTGTTCATGTTGCTTAGACTTGTTTTAGGTTGGTTCGGACCATTTTGAGCGGTTACGGGCTGATTTAAAGTGGCTGCAGTCTGGATTAGAACAACTTTAAACCTGTTCACTTCACCTAGGCGTAACTCAAGGAGGTTTAGCTGAGTATCGCCTTGCCTCACCTAGGCGCGCACCTTTTAGGGACTGAATCAAAGAAACATTACTAACGCCATATATTCTGAAGGTATGAGTTCTTTTAGCCTTTCAGGGACTTAATTAAATAAACATTATTAATGCCAGATAATTCTGAAGGTATGAGTTCTTTTAGCGTTTTAGGTGATTTTTGCATATCTTGCAGTTTTACTGTTCATAGAATCATGCGTGTTGGTAGTTGTAGCTGGTACTATTAATGCTATCATTCCCAAGAAGTATATAAGTAAGTTTCGTATGTTTTTTTACTCCGTATATACAATTAAACAACAGTTACAAATCAATATGACGAAACAAAGCAAAAATGTTATATGGTTTAGTGTGAACAAATCTCTTAAGACTAATGATGCGGCCACAGTCCAATTGTACAACTATCTTATAAGATTATTTGACATTTAGGTGATGTATTGACCCCTTTAGTTATGAATGCAACGCTATGGGTTGTGTATTTTTAGTTTATCTAGCTAAAAGGCTATCAGGACAAAGATATTGTAAGTTGCCCAAAGTCTATGTTGTTTTAGTCAAAGATTTAGATTATTGTTCAATTTATACTATTTTTCTAATCATAATTAACTATTAAAAAAATAAAAAAAGGATGAAATGTGTTAGGTGTCAACCCAACCTAGCAACCTGATCCAGACTGTTTTGGCACGCGCTTAAGATCAACCTGTTTAAATGCAAACATGTAACATGCAAAAACCAAAACAAAACTTGTATCATGTTCTTAAACTATTAATTTTGACCTCAAAAGTCAAATTATGAATTTATACGAGTATAGATTTTTTTAGCGTGAACAAAGATTTGCCACCATGTAGGGGTGTTCAACGAATCGAATAACGAATTTTCGAATTATTCGAATCGAATTTCTCGAATTTTTTATATTTTTACCTGAATTCGTATTCGATTCGTATTCGTTTAAAATCCAATTTATTCGATTCGTATTCGATTCGAATAAGAAACTCGAATTCGAATAAATTCGATTTAGTTCAAACTTAGCATAAATAAGAAATTTTTTACTTTTAGTTTTAAAAAACTAGCACAAACTCATTATTTTTAACATATAAAATACTAATCTACAAAATTGATAAACAACAATATGTCAAATACGAGAATAGTTAAAATAGTAGAGTGTATAGTCCGTTAGAGTTTTGTAATGTATAAGGTAAATATGTAAAATATGGTTATGGTAAAAGTTGTAGAGACTATGGGTTCTTATAGTTTGACCAAAATTTAAAAGTTCGTTTTTTCAATATGTATATTTGTGTATATAATTATGTATATATATTTAAAAAATATACGTGTAAAGTTTTTATTCGAATTTCGAATCGAATCGAATTTAAAATCATAAATTCGTATTCGATTCGTATTCGATTTACTGGACTCGAATTCGAATTGAATCGAATTCGAATTCTTAATAATCGAATCGAATTCTTGGTAATCGAATCGAACTAAATCGAATATCGAATTTTTCGAATCCGAATCGAATTCTGAACACCCCTACCACCATGGTTTTAGTTGATTTATACTTTGGTAGTTGGGTTGGGTGCTGTCAATCTGTCGTAAACAACCTAAAAATCCGTTTTTTGGAGCTTTACAAGGGAATGTTAGAAAATAAAAGTAGTATCATTATTCGGCCTCTTTCGTTATTTAAAAAATATTCAATCTAAAACCTAAAAGGTCTGTTGGATCTTCTGTAAACTAAACATGAAAATCAAGAAATTGCATTACCTAATTAGAAATTTTACAATTAAATGGAAAGAGTACAACATTTTAAATTTATCTATATAACTCTTAATATCAAAGTTTAAGGTCTATGTAATCAAATAAGATACCACCCTAAACCAATAACCTGGGACCTAATTTGATCATAAACTTACAACAAGCAAGATGAATAGAAATGAAGTTTTTTTTTTTAATTTAGTGACAAATTCTAAATTAGACATAAATTAGAGGTGTATTGCTACAACTACAAGATACCCAATGAACTGATTAAAGAAAGACTAGCAGCATTCCAACCTTTAATGATATTCCTCCATATAGAGAATTTTCTTTTTTGTATATTTTGGTGCCAACTATATATGTGGCTCATCTTGTTACATGAAGTGCAACCAACTGCAGGACCACCTATGTTCACTACAAAGCTGGTAGGGAAGAAGTACAACAATTGTGTTTTTGCTATTTGGTTACATTTATTCTTTTTACATAGATAAACCTTTTACAATAATATTAGTAAGATCACTGCAGTGATATATTTAAGGGGTAGCAATTTTGATTGGCTTATGTTTCATGTTTAACAGGCCAAATGAGTAAAAAAAGAAGTTTTTGCTTAGTATATGTGTTGTGGGGCTTTAAGGAGATGCTCTAGAAGGTCTTTAAGTTTAAAAAGATTAATAAAGTGGATTTGGTAGGAGGGGCTTTAAAGGGGGTGTTGTTGGGCTTTATTGGGGCTTTATAGAAGCGTGGTGTTAGGGTTGAGGTGGCTAAATATGATTGGTAGGAAAGTAAAAAAAATCAATCCTGGCGCACGTCCCATGCCTTATGCCCTACGCTCCCTCCAAGCCCACCTATAGTGATCTTATAATTAACACAAATGCCAAACCAAATAGGCCATACCAACTGGCCTTACTAACATATAAATTTACCTATTTGACCTGAACTCTTATTTGACTTGCCACCTTTATGATGGCTGTATGTGTTACTTTGTTTAGAGTGGTTTGGTGGTTTTGTTAGTTGATGTTCCTCTGTAAGTTAAATCCAGCCAACACCTTTGTAGGTTGTTACAGTTGTATTTGGTTTTGTATTAATGTAGTTCGTTTTTGCTGATAAAACAACTTGCGCACATTTGGGATATACCAGGTTGATTCTTAAATCTTTTGTTGTTGGCAATGCGGAAAACTGTCAAGTTGGATTATGGGTTTTCTTTGAAAGTGTATGGAATAATAATTATATATACCACTAATATATAATTTTTGTATCGTTTTTAGGTTTCAGTTATGTTTTCTTCTTTTGTTTCTCAGTGTCACAAGGATGTTGAAGGGACATTCTTTGTGGTTAAGGGGTTGTAGTTAGTGCAAAATATGCTATCTTTTTAATTTCTATTTTTTTTTTGCCACTTGTAAGTTGTAACTTCCAAGGGTCTAAAGTCACTAGGCTAATAATGTTCAATTATGCATTATATGTCTATGGCATCAGGTATTAAACTCTTTTTGGTCAACTTAAAATAAAGAAACATGAACACGTTTTTTGATTGATTGCTTTTATGTGGAGGATGAGAACAAATCAATCAAAAACATGGAAGGTTTCATTTTATCTATTCATGAATTGTTGAGATTTTGATGGTTCTGCTATGCATTTTTAGGTGAACCAAAATGTCGGAACACAATTTTGTGGCTATGTTATTTGCAAATCTTAACGAGAGATTTTGTGGTTTTCTCCATTTGCTCATATATTAATTAAAAAAATTATAATGTTTTAAAATAAATGCGGATCATTTTATTCATATGATTTTGTAAATTTGGAAGAAAAAGAGTTTTCTTGAAGCTTGTTTTTGTTCACTTAAAATCATATATGATATACGAAGTGTATGTATTATTAATCTTTTGAAAAGAATATATATATATATATATATATATATATATTACTTGCAAATAATAATGAAGTTTCAGAAAGAGTTCTTGAAGTATTTGATAACTAGTAGTATGAAGCTAACACCATTTGATTCGCCAAATGCTTGGTGTGGATATGTATAGAGGGAAGCACCAGGTTCTTTGTTACCTAGTTCATCAAGTCGTCGAGAGCACGCTACAAACCATAGTTGCTTTGAGTTAGCTTCTTTACAAGGATCCTTGGTGCGAGGTTTCCAAAATGACTTTATAAAAAACGTATATAGATTCTAACACATTATATACAAGCTTACAAGGCATTTAGTGTCTATTAATTACAGTGATCGTGTTTATACATTATATTGGCTTAGGCTATTTTTTTATTTTAGGTCTGGTTAGATTGCATCGTCCAAAAGAGTCTTGGTAATTGTTGTGTTTCATGTCAATTCTTTTGTTTATACTCAATTGCATTTTGTGAATTGATATGTTAGTTGCACTAGCAAATTGGGTATAAAACTAAAATACGTAAAACCCGCCACACAACGTACGGCAAAAAAAAAGGTACCCGCAGTAACGCGCAGGCATTCCCAGTAGTTATTATTAATAACTTAATTATTTACACATAGAGGCAATGGTTATCAATCATCATGATGTTTATTAGGGCACAAGGGGCACTACTAGATTACTTATTTTCTTTCACTGATTTTAACCAATTATACACTGTCACATCACTTCACTGATTCACTTTTTTGTAGGCAGCACTCCATTGATTCACTTCACTGAAATCTTTATTTTTTATTATTTTTTTAAAGAAACGGAATTAAACATATTATTAAACTAAATAAAATAAAATTACATAATATTCCATAAAATAACATCAATACATGACATGTAGGTCTCGGTATCGGTTACGGGCTTCTTCAATCAATTCATCTTCGTTTAAAGCCGGATTGTCGTGCATCGCATTAACGAATAATTGTTGAAATACTGCGCACTTCGACTTTAAAGCTACAAACTTTCCATATATTCCGTTCGTTGAACGAATGTTTTCACCCATTTGTTCGTTGAATCTTGTAGCAACCGCTTTCCAAAAACTTTGCGTTCGCTGGGGTCCGTGTTCTGGAACTTCAAGATAGCTATTCACCAAGGTGAGTTCATCCTCCAAGCTCCAGATTGGTACTCGCACACGGTTTAGTGGGGGCAGGATTGGATTAGGATTTGGGTTTGGGTTTTGGTTTGCCATTTTTTTATCAACTTGAAGATGTAAAATGGATTATTTTGATCAACGGTTTAGTGGGGGGGGGGATTGGATTTATATTTACATTAACGGTCAAAAAATTGTTACCGTATTATATTAAATTCATTCAAACGGTCAAAAAAGCAATAAAATAAATACTAAAAATCGACCGTTGCAATTATTATTCATGGTTACCAGTCCGTTAGATAGAACCAGAAAACGGTCCACGGGACCCCTACCAGCACGGGTGGCGGCGGTGTTACCGTGCTGGTAGTAGGGTACCCGTGCCCAATTCTGATAGCGCCCCGTCCACCTTAGGTTTCTAAATAATACAGCATTTATTAAATAACAAATATTTGTAATGCTTGGATACAAGATTGAGGATTTGCATACAATTATCATTACTAGAAAACTTGATGATTTCCTACACAAATCATGAACAGAATTTCGTAGGGAAAGGTTTTCTTGGACCAAAACTTTTCTTTTAAAATAGGTCAACGATCATTTGTGACATACTACCTCCAAGATTGAAAATCCAGCTCGACGATTAAGATGGGGCAAAGAATAATAATGGAAGGACTGGAAGCGGGTATTTGTCGCAACAAGGACGAATGTCATGACAACTCTTAGTTCGGTCACATGTTACTTTTATAAATTTCCTAACCATTTGTTTCCTCCTTCCCTTTCAAACACGTCTTACAACATACTCTCTCTATCAGCAATACTACTCATAAGGGTGAACTGGACACTCCTATAACTCAACCCACAAATACTACCGTACCCGTACCTATACCCGTACAGAATATATAGGTACGGTACGGGTATCTGTACCGGTATTTCGGTACGATACCCGTGTACCCATACCGAAAGTATCGAATACCGAAATCGGTAAAAGTGGGTACCTATACCGAGTACTCAAAATCGGTACGGGTATGGAACCGGTACATGTACAGTATGGGTACGAGTATAAGTACTCGGGAAAAAATGATCATCCCTCACCATCTAATAATATTGTGTCACCTCATTTTAATTTTCAACCCAAAAGGGAGGGGGCACTCTCTTAGGTTGCAGAACTCACGAAGTAGCCCACACACCAAATTCACCTACGTTATGCACCGGTGAACCCACAAGTACCAAACCCAACTTGCCTCCAACCAATAAGTGTCCCCCCCCCCCCCCCCCCCCACACACACACACACACACACACACACCACACCTAAACTAATGCATTGATTATTAGTTGATCATATTGTCGCGTATTTGATATGATGTTACATAATGAAAATTAATGTTTAACGATTTGTATAAACTTAAAACTAATATATTGTGTAAACTTATAATTAACCATTTTTAATGACAATAACTATTGATAACGATTTATTTGTCATAAGAATGGGTTGGCAAAACATTTCAGTTTTGGAAGGAGAACAAATGGACCACCACTTAAATGCAGTACGATCACCATCAACATGAATTTCCACCAAACGCTCTCTTGTTAAGGCTGAACAATAACACTAGTTAATCCATGTACTTTTACCACCCTGCAAATATGGTAAATTTACCCATATTTATAAATTTTTAAAGCATACCAATTAATAATGAATCAATAATTTAAACTCAATCATTTTGTTTACTTAATTTTTTTTCATAATAGTTTTTGTTTAGTTATTATTATTTTTGAACGACATTATTTAATTAACATTGTTTTAGCTTCGAGTAAACTCTCATTTTAGTTCGTATGGTTTGATACAATTATTCATTTCAGTCCAAAAGCTATTCTTCCAAAAAAAAACTTCTCTCTATCTCTAACGATTACAAGAATCTTTACTCATCACCACCGATCACCACCAAAGACGATTACCGTTGAAAACCACTGTCACAACATCTTCATCTTTACCACATGATCTGTTCAGGTTCATGACCATCGTCAACTATTTTGAGAAGAAACTTTAGTCGATCTATCTCTTTGTCATCTTTTATGTTCATTGGCCCTTCTCTCTTCGTCATCTATTAATTTGGTCAGAATCAGAACTAGTGGCGAAACTTGATCCGAAGGTTCGGGGGTCGGAAGTCACCGGGGGTCGAAAGTCACTAATTTCGGGGGGTCGAAAACCAGTTTCAGGGGGTCGAAACCCTATATTTTCAAAATTTTCTATACGAATACTATATAATCGGAACTTTTGCGCGAAAATCCGGGGGGTCGGCCGCCGCCCTCCCCGCCCCAACTATGCTACGCCACTGATCAGAACCATCACACCACCATGTTGATTGTAAAAAAAATGATTTGTTGCCCACACTAACAACACCATGTCGCGGCCTGATGCCGCAACCAAAACCATCGATCCCATAATCGAGTACATTGTAGTGATTGTTTGTTCAGGTGTAGTGATGAGGAGATTATTAGATGTGGTATGTTCATGAAAATTAGTATTTGTGGTGTAATGAGGGTTTCGGGCGGAGGTGGCTGGCCAAAATTTTAGGAAAATAGAGGGTGGTTACATATGGGTTCCGTTTTTTCAATGGTCAAATATCTCGCAACCGAAACTTCAATTTTTCGGGTCGGTTCGGGTCAAACTTCTTACAACGAAACGCTACATTTTTTTCATTTATCCTGGTTTTTGAACGGCAAAACGTTAAGATTCAAATAGCACAACTATCTACTAAATCACTAACAAGCAAAAATCTGCACACATAAAATTGATGCGAATAGGTTGTGTCCCAGTTTAAGTCATTCCATTCTCGTATCATAATCATTATAATCTTTAGTATCCACTAAAATAGATATTAGTGCCCAAAGCAATTGAAATAATTAATACCAATATGAAATTTTCTATAGAGTTGCAGTCAGACCGGCTATGCTGTATGGGACGGAGTGTTGGGCCATCAAGAAGACTCAAGCCCGCAAGATGGATGTAGCAGAATTGAGGATGCTTAGGTGGATGTGTGGGTACACAAGGCTAGACCGAATAAGAAATGAGCTTGTTAGGGAAAGTTAGGGTTAGCCAAGATTTCAGAGAAGATAAAGGAGTGGAGATTGAGATGGTTTGGGGCATGTGAGGAGGAGGCAGACGTCATCGACAGTTAGAGTAGTGGAAGCGCTGACTGTTGAGGGTAGGAGGAGTAGAGGTAGACCCAAGTTGACCTGGGATAAGTGTATTGAACAGGATTTGATAGAGTTGCACCTCTCTGAGGACATGGTCCAAGATATGAGTTCGTGGAGACGTAGAATTAAGGCTAAGGATTCTTAGAGGCTGTCCTTTTTTTCCGTTGGACTTGTTTTGTGTTGGTAATCATGCTTGCATATATGTTGTGTATCATGTTATATATGTTCCCTGGTCTGTCATGTTACTTTTTCACCACTTACTTGATTGTTGGTTCTTGGTAGTTTTTATTTTATATATCCAGTTTATCCTGTTTCGAGCCGGGGTCTCCTTGGAAGCAGCCTCTCTATCCCTAGGGATTGGGTTAAGGTTTGCCTACATCCCACCCTCCCCAGACCCTACCAATAGTATTTCTATTTGTGGGATTTACTGGGTATGGTTGTTGTTGTATGAAATTTTCATTTCCATTTGCAAACCAATGATATATTTTTCCAGCATTTCCAAATGAAAATTAATCTACAGGGCTGTTTGGTAAACCTCTTAATGAGGCTCTGAACCATTCACTGCTGAATGATTCAGCATTCAGCGCGTTTGTTTTAGCTTCTGAATGGAATAGTTAAGGCTGAACCATTAAGACTTGGGATGTAGCTAAACCATTAAGCACTGAACTAGTCTGAATCTTAATGAGGCTCTACTACCAATGTGGGACAAAAAAAACTAACCATTAAGAGATCTAACTTAATGATTCAACACTTAACCATTGAGACCTCTTGATGATTCAGCAGTTAATCAACCAAACAACCCCTACATCTCTCTTGTATTGGTTACAATTTGTTTTTCTCTGTTAAAAGAATTAAAATTAAAGACTCCATGAATTACAAAAAAAAACATCCGTCATTTTTCTACAGCCCTATGACTTCCATTAACAAAACCATATTTCCTCTCTATTTCCAAATAATAAATAAATAATCTAAATTGACTCAAACAACTCACAAACTCAAATAATTAGTGATAGGTGGGAAACGTGATATGAAACCAAATCAATGACAAGTGGGAAATCAAAAGAAGAAACCCAATAACAAATCAATAAGGTAAAACATATTGATGTTAACCAAGATTATTGACAACAGTACAGAGACACGATAACCATTCTATTAGCAAATTCATAGAATTCAAGTTAAGAGAATAAAACACAAATTCTAAATAAAAAGACAACATACTAGAAATTAACATCATTAATCATAGTTCAAGTAGATTAAAACACAAAAATGAAAATTAAAATCAACAGTCAACAACTTATATGTTTAAAAACACACCTGAGAGGTGGACAACACTGAGTAAGTGGAGGCGGCCGGATTTGGAGGGGGCCAGAGAGGGTGGACTATGGAGCAACAACCAAGGAAGACGGAGGCAAGAGAGGGTGACAACCAATGCACCACATCATATATTTAGTTATGGGTTCCTTTTAATTTTATTTACTAGGTGAAATCCCGTGTGAAAACACGGGAAGTCTATATCATTTTCTAAGACAATTAGTTCACAATTATAGATAACATACACAGGCTTTACTAAGGTCTGTTTACTAAACACCAAATCAGAAGTCAATCATCTGTTGCAAACAAAGTCTGTTTACTAAGGTCTCTTCCGTTGAAGAGAGACAAACGATGAATACTGATCAGATGTTGAAAATACTAAAGGATGTTGAAACCACGAACAGATAATTTAACAGATGCCATTGTACAAAGCAGGTGAACAGATGCATCGAAAGGTCTGGTGGACAAAATAGACCTTGTAAATAAACAGACAATGAGGACTCAGAATATGTTCCAACCACTGAAACATGTTGAAACAAACCGACATGTTTAAAAAGTTACTATCAAATCAAAGTTCATTCGTTATGTTTATCGTTTACTCCACTACACTTTATGTATTTCTTTCCATATTTCACTGTTAAATTCATTAAACAACATAAACAATTAAACTTCCAAATCTACTGCGCTTTATGTAAACATGTCAATATAAACAAAACGACAAAGATTTTGAAGAACTTCTTTGTATACAACATTAGTCGTGGTTGTACAAACTTGTTTTTGCTTATCACAAATCAAAATCTTCAAGCCCTTCCTACTTTTGACTTGGTAACATGTTTA
Source organism: Ambrosia x helenae (assembly GCA_030844895.1). Lineage (NCBI taxonomy): Eukaryota > Viridiplantae > Streptophyta > Magnoliopsida > Asterales > Asteraceae > Ambrosia > Ambrosia x helenae. The sequence goes on from JAUTDX010001951.1 coordinate 22,394, forward strand.
GTTCTTAACATTTGACATTAATTATATATATCAGTTGTTCTGGTCTAATATTGCTGCTGTCCAAAGTGTTGCTGCAAGCCGAGGATTGGATATTGAGTCGAAATTTATGTGCGATGCGGGTAAGGGTAATTCGGTCAGACTATGGGACGACAAATGGGCTTTGAACACAAGACTGAATGATGAATTTCCAGGTTTGTTGCTGTTGTGTAAAGATAAAAACTTGCTGGTCAGCAACTGTTACAAGCGACTAAATGGTATAATATGGTGGGATGTTCCTTGGAGTAGACTTCCTAACACTGATGCTGAATGGGTGATATGAACCGATTCTGGCTGACAATTAACAAACAGAAAATCAGCAACAGGTTAGACAATTGGTCATGGCTGTCTGCAGGGTCGGCGAAAGGGTTCTCGGTCAAACGGGTCAGGGCAGAACTGGAGCAACTGTCATGGGGTGGTCAACATGCCTCGTATTTTCCCTGGAACAAGCTCGTACCTCCCAAAGTGATGTCTTTTGTGTGGCGGGTCACCAGAAATGGCATACCTATAGCAGAGGCACTACACTTTAGGGGCGTTCAAGTTGGTGATGGGCTGTGCAGACGCTGTGGAGCTGAACCAGAGACGGCCAATCATATTTTTTCTGAATGCGTGTGGGCAAAAGCTATTTGGTGGAGTGTAGGTGAATGGCTGAAGATGGACGACTTAAAAAAAAAGAGGAACCGATTGCGAGGATTATTGAACTTTATGCTTGTCCGAAGGCTCCTGATGAAAGATTGAGGTGGCTGCTACTGTTATATGCGCGACAATATGGAAATTTTGGATCAAAAGGAATGAAAAGGTCTTTAGGGATGTGCATACAACAACACCTATGCTGTTGGAAGATATTAAACTTGAATCGTTTTGGTGGATGGTCAAACGGGGCAGGTTCGAAGGACTTCAAAAGGCGCCTTGGTGGGAGTTTTCACTATTCGATAACGGATGATGGGACACTTCTGAAATTCTATTAGGTTCGGCTCGTGATTGTATTAGTGTTAAATTACATGTATATTAATCTTGTGGGTCGGCCCAGGTAGCTACTCGCTTAATGTGCCTGGGTGTAAACATTGATGTTATTATTTTTGGTGAAATGAAGCTTCGTTTGAATGTTCAAAAAAAAAACTATGTGATTTTTAATTTGTTATATAAGCAACTTGCTGATGACGTGTGGGTTCCCGGAAATCCATTACCAATAAGTAAATCCGGTCCTGGGTGGTTAGCAGTTTGTTTTATCCGGAGAGAATTGAGAATTTTTTTTTGTTTAATAAAATGGAGGTTTGATATTATAATAAAATGGTTCAATAGAAAACTCATTTTATTGAGAGAACTCGACAACTTTATATTACATATGTGCAATATAACATATATTGCACATGTGTAGTATATATTGCACATGTGTAACATATGATATATTACATACGTGCAATATATGATATATTGAGTATATTGCATATGTGTAACATATGATATATTGCATATGTGCAACACACGATATATTGTGTATATTACATATGTGTAATATATAGTTCTTGAGTTCTCTCCCTAAAAATGAGTTTTCTATTAAACCTTCTCCTATATATATATATATATATATATATATATATATATATAGAGTAGGGTTCAAATAGGAACCATACCTTAAGTAGGAACCATAGGAACCAATCTTAGCCATTGATCTCTAATGGCATGATTGTAAATATGTAAAACATTAATTAAGTCTTTATTTAAATTAAGGGGTATTATTGACTTTTGTTCTATGCTTATTAATTAATAGGTTATTAAGTCTATATTGATTAGTATGTTATTATTATACAATAATCATATACACTGATTAGTGTATTACTGACTACTATTCCAAATTTTTTCAGATGCGTATGTATAAAATGATACACCGGTGTATATCATTACCATATATTTAAACTGCAGACTACTGTACAACCATTCAAATCCATATGATACACTTGTGTATACATCTGGTGTATGACACGTACTATTTAGTTATAGATACACTAATGTATACATCTGTGTATCCAATATTGTCTAGAGTAATATGTTTTCAACAATATACACCGGTGTATGTCTAGAGTAATATGTTTTCAACTTAATAAAAGGTTTACAAGATGCTTTGAATAGTATACATTGATGTACTGGTGTATGCATCTGTGTATCAATCTAAACAATATCATACTATTCAGGTCTAAATACACTAGTGTATACTACGTATACTAACAATCTAATACCGAGATTATTAATAATTCGGAAGTTATCTTTTTTAAAAAGGTTGCAAAATCAAAATTTTTGTTCTTGATTGTTAAGTATTTTAAAAGATAAACTCTTTCTAATCATTGGCTACAAAAAAGGAAACTGAATATGGGATTAATGCCTACAAAAAAGGAAACTGAATATAAATTCAGATTTTTAATTAATGAATTTTCATATTAATTAAAATACATTAGATAATTTTACCAAACTACCCATTTTGATCAATATCTAGATGGATGGCTAAGATTGGTTCCTACGGTTCCTAACTAGGGTGGTGGTTCCTATTTGATCTCTATCCTATATATATATATATATATATATATATATATATATATATATATTCCTCTCTATTTTTATATTTTATATATAAGGGCATTTTGGTATTTAAAAGTTAACCAAAAAGTTTGATGGAGTTTGTGGATTATATCGTAACTGATATGAAAATCACACTTTTGAACTAAAAAAAACTTCTAGATTGAAATGAATATTTATGTGTCACACTAAAGTAGGAATTTACATTTTAGCTTTTAGCCCCTGTTTTCTTTTTTCATAATGGTGCCACCCTTTTTTTTATCTAGTTTCATCTTTATATGTTTGGGTGGATTCTTTATATTCTTTATTAACTAGTTCTTTTACATGTCATGGTGGTATCGTATGCGACATGATAATATATAGATTACAATCAGTCAAACTCGTTTATGAACTAAATTTACAGTGAAATGTATGGTAACTCAAATTTATACCATCGAATCAAAATGTATTACATTTGACCTGATATGCTTTCAAACAAATTTACGTTAAAACGTAGTCTAACTCAAAACATACATAAGAAAACATTTTAAAATTGACCAGACACAGTTTAAATAAAAAAAATAAGTTAAAGCGTAGATGAACTCAAAATTATACCGACACGGCAAATAAAGATGTAAGAAAATACCTTTATGTAGGCTTGAAACTTTAGAACTTGAGGGGGTCAACGTAACATTATAAAGTTAGGGAGTTACTATTTTACAATTGACCCATTTTATAATTGACCCGATAGCAACACCACCATTTTCGGTGTGCATCACGTCTACCTGCTAAACGAACTACGATGAGTACATTGGTGGTGGTGGTTGTCCTGCATCGTCTGTATTTGTCTTCGGTTTCAGGTTCTTAAACCACGCTCCACTGATGCCTCTCTCTACAACGTATCTCTGTTTCTCACCGGTGTTTCTCTTTCTACGACTTATCTCTTGCGATAGCGATGGATGGTTGTCGACCTGTGTGTCAAGGTCGCCGACACCGCCTTTTTCTACCGTTATGGTGGTCGAGGATCTGTGTGATGGCTTTGTAGAGGTAGGTCTAGGTTGTTCACCAAAAGCCTTTATCACTTGTGCATGGTAGCTGTCAAATCTTTATCACCGGTGCACCGGGATTCATGAATTTTTTTTATGGATTTGGTTAGCCTGGGTTTGTTGTGGGTATCACTTTAGATATGTCGTAGCATTGTGATGAATTCATATGTGTGACTGTAAATTGAATGTTGATGTTACCTTAGCGTGAAAGGGTTATGAAAGGTAAAAAGAAAGGTATGTTTAGCCTAAAAAAATGTGACAACGAAATCAAAATAAATGGTAATCTAATCAAATAAACCGAAACAGTTAACTGATTAACTGATCAAAACAAATTCACATCAAATACAAACATCAAATCACCAAGAGATCAAACAAATTAACATCGAATTCGTACCACCTATATAAATAATGATAATAACTTTCAACCCGCTCCAGTCTTTAGACAAAAGTAAGTAGAGTCTTTAAATTGAACCGAACCATTAATGTTCGTAGAAGTGGTTGCGTTCTCCGCTGACACTCTGGTAATATTTTTAAAAAGCAATGAAGTTAAAATTATATTTCATTAAAGAAATTATTTAATGTCATAGCTCGGGATCGGCTCGGGATCGGCTCGGTAAAAAGCTCGAACGAGCCGAGCCTTAACGAGCCCGAGCCCGAGCCTGAAATATGGCTCGTTTAGTTATCGAGCCCGAGCTCGAGCCCTAGATACAAAGCTCGATTGGGCTCGCGAGCCTAATCGAGCCTTAACGAGCTAGAGCCCGAACCCGAGCCTAAGTTACATCCGAGCCTAAGTTATAGCCTTAACGATTGGGCTCGCGAGCCTAAGTTATAGCCGAGCTTTTGCGAGCTCGAGCCGAGCTTTTGAGCTCGTTTGAGATTCTCAAATCACCTCGAGCCGAGCCGAGCTCGAGCTTTGGATTTTGCTAGCGAGCCGAGCTCAAGCTCAAGATTGTAGGCTCGAACCGAGCCGAGCTCGAGCTTCACAAAACCTTAACGAGCCCGAGCCGAGCCCAGTCAGGCTCGGGCTCGGCTCGTTTACACCCCTAGTAAACAATAAACATTTATATGAAAAAAAAACAATTAAGTTAAATTGTATTTCATTATAAAGGAAATTATTTAATGTCATAGGAGAGGGGTGCCTAAACAATAAACATTGTTATGAAAAGTGGAATATTAAATATTAATATTATAAGTTTAACCAAAGAGAGGCAGTTATGAATGACATATTGATTGTTACATAAAGTTGTTCCAAAATAGGGTTTTACCTTCCCAATTCTAAAGTTCTTCACTTTAATGAATACACCTTCACCTTCATCTCTCTCATAGCACCATCACATTTGCATATTTTTGTCATACACATTCACTGTTTCATACACATTCATCCCACCTGTTTTTCCCTAGACAAACCCATCATCAATATTATTATCATTTTCTGATCAAACTGCTCATAAACCCTACCCCTGCAACAACTCAATTATCAATCTTTTCACATTTTTATTATTATTCTGCAAATGGGTCTTTCTTTATAGCCTTGTAAAGAGAGAATCCACCTTTTTAGATATAATTAGGTGATCATCAATATCTAAAATAAAAAAAATTAAAAAAAAAGAAAAAAAAAAGAAATCTTGGGTTTGCTTCATTTATCAGCAATTATTTTTCTTCCATTTCTTGATATCAAGATTTAATCTTTTTCCTATTTTTCATTGATTTTCATCTTTATTTCATCTGGGTATCATTTTTCTTGAATAAATTTTGAATCTTTTTTTGTTTTCTTGAGGTTTTGGGTTTAATGGCTGCTGGTCTTGAAATTTCATGTGAATCTGCAGCAGCTTCTGTTGAAGCTGCTGTTGTTACTAAAGAGAGTGAGAGTGAGAATATTAATGTTGCAAATCCCAATGATAATAATAATGGTTCAGTTGTTGAATCTAAAAAAGGGTCTGAGTCTGATTCAAATTCAGCAATGGAAATGCAAGGAATTGTTGATATTTTGTCCAATTTGAAGCTGAATCCTTTGGCTAAAGAGTTTTTTCCCTCATCGTATTCACCGATTGCTCGAAATGGCGATAAGCTTAATTACTTTGCTCCTGCTTTTTATCTCAAGCCTCCTGTGGCTATGGATGCCATTGAAGGACACCCTCCTAACCGCAGGGTATATTATTGTTAATCCTAGAAATTTTGGTTCTTGAGGCCTTTGTTATGTGTAGAGTAATGTTTTGATCATAATTTGATATTTTTCTTGAATATTTTGTGTTCTTCATTGTTGTTATGGATTTTGATTTATTAGATCTGTTAGTTGTCCATTGATCAGTTTTCATGTTCTGTTTTATAAAAAAAATTTAGATTGAAAATAATAATAATAATATGATTTGTTATGTCAGAGGAGAAATAGCTACAATCAGGGAAGAAGATGGTTGAATGGGAGGGCTTTTAGAGCTCAAAGAGAAGATAGCATTAAGAGAACCGTTTATGTTTCAGACATTGATCATAATGTGAGTGAGAATACTCATTTGTTTCTTTAGATATTGAAATTATGTTATCCAAGTTTAGTTACTCGATACATTTTTAACTGTTTGTAGGTCACCGAAGAGCGACTTGCTGCTTTGTTTAGCGCCTATGGACATGTAACTTCTTAAATTTAATTTAATCGGTTTTGACTTTATGATAGATTGATTATTGAGTTTTTTATATTTTACGTTATTGTTAAGGTTGTGGACTGTCGAGTTTGTGGTGATCCAAATTCCCGTCTCCGTTTTGCATTCGTGGAGTTTGCTGATGAGAGTACGTTGCACGCTTGGATTTATTATCTTTAAATCTGTAATTTCTATAACCGATTAACCATTATAGTTTTAGAAGGTTTTTTATGTTCAAGGCAACCAACATTTCCGAAATTCGTTTCCAGATAATATAACCGAGTAACCTGTGTAAATGATGGCGGGTCGGTTACTTTTGACCATGTTGACTTTTTTGGTTGCAGATTCTGCAAGAGCAGCTCTTAATCTGTGTGGCATAATGTTGGGGTTCTCTCAAGTTAAGGTTTTGCCTTCAAAAACCGCAATTCTTCCTGTGAATCCAACTTTCCTTCCCAGGGTATAATCGCTGTAATGATATCTAGTTATAGGGGTGTTCATAAACCGATGAAATTGACCAAATAGCCCAAACCGTATCAAGTCGGCCAGCTTGAGATTCAAACAGTTCGGTTTTGGTGGTTTGTTGGTTCAGTCATGTTAGAACTTGGAACCGGCCATTCAGCATTTATTATTTATATATTTTTTCATATTTGGAATATGTAGTTATTTATTCATATTAAAATCATGAACCGCGTTTATTATTTTAATACACACTGATGCTTTTGCAAAAAAAAAAAGTCAGTTCAAATCGGCCAATCCACCAAAACTGAACCATTAAGCACCAACCAAACTGGTTTGTTTGTCATTCCCAGAAACCATAGTTAGCGGTTCGGCCTGTAACTTTTGTCAAAATTGGCGATACCAAACAGTGAGCACCCCTAGACTTTATAGTCTATAAAGATGTCATTATATATGAATAATTATTTATCTACCTTAATTCAGTCAGAGGATGAGAAGGAGATGTGTGCAAGGACAGTCTACTGTACAAACATTGACAAGAAGGTTGAAGCTTTTTGCATTGTTTCCATTTCCTATGTTAAATGAGTTTTTCTGCAAATAAAATGAAATAATAATAATTGTTGTATTGCAGGTTTCTCAAGCTGAGGTCAAGAACTTTTTCGAAGAAAGATGTGGCGAGGTCAGGACGTCTTAAATTATTTCTTATTTTTTTTTGTATTTTATTTTAAAAAGATATTAAATATGTTGGAACATGTTGTGAAGGTTTCTCGCATTAGGCTATTGGGGGACCATGTCCATTCAACGCGCATTGCTTTTGTTGAATTTGTGATGGTAAGTTTTGATATTCTTTAGCAGTATTCTCTAGGACTCTTCATGTTCTTGCATCAGGATTGAATGTTAATTTAACTCTAGATATAGGTTAATTTTAGGTTGTAAACTTGTAAGTTATTTCTAATGGATAAAAAATTACTAAATGGAGAACCGATCGAACATGGACTGTACATGTCCACTAAGTTGATAAATACAACTAGATATGGCATTTTTTACCTGTCAACTTATAAATGGGTCGATTGGGTATTGTTTTATCTCTAACGAACAAGTGGGTTAAGGTGAAATTTTAACTATAGTGGAAACAGGCAAAATGGGCTGAAATCCATCTAAAGTGTATTTATTTGGTTGTTTATAAAAAAAATGTCAAAAGAAACGTCTATAAACGACCTGACCCGTATTGTTCACACATAACTGACATATAATTGACATATAACTTATTATTATTAATATAACAGTATTTTTCACGCATAATTGACATATAACTTGTTTATAAAAAAAAATGTCAAAACGACCTAACCCGTTTCGACCTGTAGTAAAATATGACCCGGTTCAACCTGAACCTAGCCTATTTTCCCATGTTGCAACCGGTGCTTTACCCATTTGACCCTCTGACTTCACCATCTCATGGTTTGTGCACACCTGTTTGAGGTGTGGCTTATGAGCAACCAAACCATAAAATGAATTTAAATATAAAACCGAATCTTGATATTTAATGTTTATCACTAGGGATTTCTTGATGATTTTCCTAACATTTTTTACAATTTGCAGGCAGAGAGCGCAATTGTAGCATTGGACTGCTGTGGCCAGACACTCGGAACCCAACCAATCAGGTAAAGTTTCATATTATATTTTTAAGCATAAAAAATATTGATAAGCAAGGAGTTGACTAAAAAAAATCGCAATTTCTTAATTCTTGCAGGGTGAGTCCTTCCAAGACACCAGTGAGACCTCGAGTGGCTCGCTCTCTTCCAACCAACTGATCAGACATCCTTAAACCTATGCACCCATGCATCCGTGAGGTGGTGATGGAACTTTATGTTCGGTAATTTTAACATTTTCTGTTTTTTCCCCTGGCATTACGGCCATGGCCACAGTAGTTATATGAACCGCGGGAAGACGTTCCCTAAGTTGAGAACTTGTTTTTTCGTTTTATTTTATTTCCTTCCATCATGTTCGATTGCAGAATGCAATCTACAGACAATGCGCAAACTAGTGTTGCTCATCAAGATTATTATGGTGACTCTAAGATGACTTCTGTGGTGGTAACACCTCAATTTAAGAACATAAACTGATACATTTTTAGAAATTGCTCATTTCACCCGAGTCCATTCTAGTCAAGACAGTTTTGACCCGCGAATGGAGTTGATACTTTTTAAATGACCTGTTTTAAGTTTTCACCCTAACTCATTTTGGCAGGGACCTGCTTCGACATGAACCTAGTTTGACTTGACCCAACCTAACTTATTTGTACAACCAAAACTTAGTCGTGCGGTCCTATAGGTTACTAAGAGTTTTGTGTGGTTTGGTTTTGGGGTTAAGTTATTCTACACAGTGTAACAAAAATGAGAAGTATACAAAAACACAATAGATCATGAAATATGACACAATGAGCAACAAAATATAACACAGTGCCGAAAAATATAACACAATGCTGAATAAAAAAGATACAATGAATTGAAAAAGTGACACAATGATGAAAATAAGAAAAAGACACAATGATATAATGCATATTCTAAAAACTACAAGCTAAAACCCCAAAAAACGAAGACCTAAAAACTAACGTCGTAATGTTCGATAAGACGGTTTCATTGCCGCTTGAATGAGTTCAATTGGAGTCCGTTTGATACCCTTCCTATGACTTTCAATTCCTACGACTTCCTATTTTTCTTTCACTGTGTATTTGATCATAACCCTTGGTTTACAGCCAACTCCGTTTCAAAGCCTTGAATCTGACTTTTTAGGCATTCAAACATGTTTAAAAATAAAAAATACAACTAAAACCACTAATGGCCATTAATATCTGGCTCAAAATATTTGCATCATTGTTTCCTGCTCATTTAGATCTAAATAGGTTCATAGCTTAATAACAACCGATTTGTTCATCAAATGGCTGATGAATTGATCTTTCTGATTCTCCACATCCCTAATTTAGATTTTCGGGAGCCAATTCGAACTTCAATTTCATGGCTTCTTTACGACTGTTTAATAAGCCGAGTCAAGTTAAACTCGGTTTGAAATTTGTAATAGCAATTCGCCTCGGCTCATAGATTTTCAGCTAGATTTTTTTGAGCTAGTTTGAAGTGAGTTTCGAGCCTTGAGATATTTGGACTTTGCCAAAAATTTAAAATAATAATAATAATAATAATAATAATAATAATAATAATAATAATAATAATAATAATAATTTTATGTATTATTATTTTCCTTTTCTTTTTACTTGTCGAGAAAATAAAAAATAAACATCTCCTACCATTTTTCTCCTATTTAAGGTTGTGAGTTTTTCTTTTACTATATGAAACCAAGTTTCAAAAATTAACTTAAAAAAGGGATTTTCTTCATAAATAGATCCGGTAACTCGAGGGGAGCAAGAACACAGTTTGGTTTAGATTTGATTTTGTTTTTCCCTTAGATAAATTTTGAACCAAAAAATTTAGATTTTAAGAATTAATTCGATTTGCTAACGATATTGTACGGTTCATTCTGTAGATAAAGTTTTAGGCATCACCATAGAGATGCAAGTTATGACGATTCAGTTGATACAAAAGCATTAGACAATGACAATCTGCGATACAGAATTATAGATGAAAAAAAAAACAGATTTGGGCCGTCAAACTTATTCCTGACCCACCCATGGGTTTGGCCCAAGTTCGTAGTCTCATTCTTTAAAACCGATATATATCTTGAACCGGTTTGAAAACAAGTAAAAAAACGGTTTAAAACCATTTTTTTTCAAACCGCCCCAATTAATTTGATAGATTCGAACATTTTTCCTCCTAAACCGGTTTATAACCTGAACTAGTTTGGCCCAAACTGGTTTGACTCCATGATTAAAAAAAAAACCTGATTTGGTTTAGGAATCATACGAGTTTGTAAAAACACTGATATTGTACACTTCTAATACAGATGGAATTGGTTCTACTAACGCCTAAGTGTCATCCTTCTCACAAAGTCTTATTGCAACAATCTGTTTATCGGCATTTTCGGAAGATACATTCTTGGTGACGGATGCTTACAAATAGAGCGTCCGTGTGTGGGTTTTTTGTACTTATAAACTATCTAGAATTGAAATACATTTATAGTCTAAAATAAATTGTAATATATACACACACACACATATAGTGAGGTTCAATGTGGAATCTCAAAAAAAGTAAGGAACCGGAAAACCATGAATTTAACATATTAAATAAATTATAAAAATCAATTTAACATGTAAAAATTAATTTTATTTCCAAAAAATCGGGGCTTTTACATATAAAGACATTCCAATAAAAAAATAATTTTTGTAAAAAGTTATAAAAAATGTTTTTTTTACCTTTTGTTAGTTCATTTTAAGCATTTTTTAAAAAATTTTATTAAAAAGCTTCTACATACATTTATATGCAAAAGCTCCAAAAACGTTTTGAAAAAAATAATTTTTACATGTTAAATTGATTTTTTTGTGACACATTTAACACACTAAGAGGTTGTTTGGTAGCCATTTAATGACCACATAGAGCTACCTCTTAATGGTCCATAACATCTGAATGGTTAAGAGGTAACCTTAAGTCTGAATGGTTAAGAGACAATCATTAAAATGTTACATCTTACCTATTCATACTTAAGATTACATCTTAGGCATTAAGAGGCTATGAACCATTTAGATGTAGCCTCTTAATAATCTTTCAGAGGCTTCCAAACAACCCCTAACACTCCGTTCCAGAGTTTCATTAAAGGATGGAAGAGAAAGGATCTCCCTCCCCTTCCTTTCTCTCCCATTCCTTCCAAATTGGAAAGATTGAAAATCACTTTAAAAACCTATTTATTATCCCTCCCATTCCCTCCTTTTCCCTCCTACAAAAAACTCTGGAACACATTTTTTCCCCACTTCCTTCCCAATCCTTTCTCTTCCATCCTTTAATGAAACTCTGGAACATAGTGTAAATGCATGGTTCCCCACTTTTTTGATGTTTCCTATTAAACACACCTCTCTCTCCCCTTATCTATATATATATATATAGTGGAATGATCATTTTAGAACACTATTTATCGTGAGAACAAAAAGAACAACTCTAAATCATTTAAGTTCCTAATTTACGGTTCATATTTTTTTAATTTTATGTTTCTTACATTCATATGTGTATATTACAAACATAAAAAGACCATTAAATTAATGTATTTGTATGTCTTTTACAAACCTACATATATGCAGATTATTTAACCTACATCTTGTAGGTTACATAAAGAATGAAATTTGCTTACGTTTTTTTTTTTCCGAATTCAAATGTAAGAAACAATAAGATTACATTTGTTTTTACTTTTTAGTTGTTTAAAATTGAAAATGATTAATGATTCACTTTGTTTTGCGTAAATCTTCCCATATATATATATATATAGAGAGAGAGAGAGAAGTTTGGGTAGAAAGACTTGTTTTGTGAGAAAGATAAAAAGGATTGGTAGATTGACACGTGACAATATTATATTTTAGTCTCAATGGCATTAAGGTAATTGTATACTTAAGCAAGATTATGAGAATTTAAATCAATAATCAATATTTGAGAGATATTTGAGATTTTATTTAAATCCTTAATCGATCAAAAACATATATATCTCTTCAAAACCCATTATGTTTTAACACTGTTGGTTACACATAAAACCCACGTTAACTACCCATCGTATTTTCTGTGTGTTTTAAACCCATGTTAACTACTCATTTGAGGTTACTGTGTTTTATCAAAATCGTCATTTTGTGTGTTTAAACTCATGTGTGACTACCCATATGAACTTATTGTGTTTTATCAAAATCGTCATTTTGTGCTTCAAACTCATGTTAACCTCCCATCTAAACCCATATGTTTTAAGCTCATGTTAACCACCCATCTGAACCTACTGTGTTTTAAACTCATGTAGAACGCATTATAATAAACACGACATATGAAACCCTAAATTTTAATGTAAACAAATCTATTAAAAACACAATAAACAAATAACAAACAATGGAATGCAATCCCTAAAATAAATCCTCATGATCTACACATAAAACACAAAACACACTAACTTAGCCTTCATGATCTTAAATATCTCATATTGATTATTAGATTGAGTTTTAAAAAATGAGTATTTATATATAGGGTAAGGATTGGTAGAAAACCCTAAATATTTGAGTAAACTCTGGAAACTCTGACTTCCCGAGCTTTTTTTTTTTTGAAAAAATTAGGGCATGTAATATACATGTTTTTAAGAGTTTTGAGCCAAAAAAATCAAAAAAGCGCCGAAGGTTTTTTTTTTTTTTTTTTAAATAATTTTTCATCATAACATATGTTACCAGGAAAAAATAAGCTAACATATGTTATGATGCACAACTTGTTTTATTTTTTTAAAAAAAACCCTTCGGCGCTTTTTTGATTTTTTTGGCTCAAAACTCTTAAAAACATGTATATTACATGCCCTAATTTTTTCAAAAAAAAAAGCTCGGGAAGTCAGAGTTTCCAGAGTTTACTTAAATATTTAGGGTTTTCTACCAATACTTCCCCTTTATATATATATATATATATATATATATATATATATATATATACATATACACTTTATTGCGTTTTTTATTAAAATAAAACAATGTCGCATGTTACTCTCACAAGACTTTTTACCCTTTTCACAAAAAGGGGCAGTTGTACCTAAATCTCTACATATGTATGTGTGTGTGTGTGTGTTTGTATTAAATTTAAACTTCAAAATTTCATTATATCAAAACTTTTAGGTAAGTTGGATTTTAATAATCATTGGCTGATAATTATATCTGATTATAATTATTAGCTGCTAATAAAGTAATAGCTTGTATTATAAAATCGAATTTACCAAACTTTTATAATATTAAAATTTTATAGAATTTAAGTAATATTGATTACATTTTTATTTTCAGCTATGCATTTTGTTAATTTAGTAATACAATACTAAAAAATAAACTGTTTATTGGGTTAATTGTTATTTCTGTCCCTATGGTTTAGGCTAAATTGCCTACATATTACAAAATCTTTTTTTTCTCTTCTAGACCCTTTACGGTTTTTATTCCTTGCCATTCTCGTCCTGACGCTGTCCATTCCCCTATGTTAAGTCAGGGACATTTTTGTTCTTTCAGTTTTAAAAACATTTCCCGCCATTTTCTTCCCTCCCTAATTTCACCCTTTATTAGTATTCCCATGTTATTAACTATTGTACTATTTAAGCAATTTGACTCAAATCACGTGGACAAAATTAGAAAAATATATGCCCCTGACTTAACAGCAAGGGAGTTGACGACGTCCGGGGGGGGGGGGGGGTAATGGCAAGGAATGAAAACTAGGGGTCTAGATGAGAATTTTTTTTTTATATTATTTAAGTAATTTGACCCAAACCACATAGATGAAATGACAACTAGCCCAAGTTTATTATAATTATCATACGGACTATGAATATTTATATATATAATGGTGGTGATTACCTAGAAATGAAGGTACAATTGAAAAGAATGGTGCATTATAAAGGAAGAAAACTATACATGCGATTTGTCTCACGACTCTATGGTGCTTATGGAGAGCAAGGAACAATTTAATTTTCAACCAATTTCAAAGCTCGATTAGTCAAATTCTCGGTGAGGTGAAGACGCTTAGTTATTTATGGGTTAGGTCTCGGGCTCAACAGTCGACGATCGATTGGCAAACATGGAGGGACTTTCATTTATATAAAATCGGATGGTAGGATCGAACAGTTCTTGTTTTGTTCTTGTATTGTTTTCTTTTGTTGTTTTATCACTTGGTGTATGTTTTGTACTTGGTGGCCGGCTAGTTTTCCAGCTTACCGAATGGTTTGAATAAAAGTTTGTTGATTGTTCAAAAAAAATTATAAAGCAAATAGTTGTTTTTAAAGAATGGGTGTTTTGGTGATAGGCGTAAACCTTCGATGGAATCTGCTAATAAGAGATGCATTAATTTTTAGGATGAATGATATCTACTATTAGAGTGCATGAAATGAAAACAGGATGGGCTGAGGTGGCACACAATAGTAGCCTGAACAACATCCACCCCTCGTTAACAATGATAATTTCAATCCGATGTTTCCATCCCGTTCGGGATGAAAACAACGTTGAGTGCCATTGACGTGGCTTACGAATAGTAGAAATTGTTGGTTTTATTGAACCGAAACCGTAAATGAAATCGAAAATCACTTGGATTATACTACGAGTCGTGTAATCACTATCTGAACAAACTATTTGATCGGTACAATCAAATGTTTGAACGGATTAAACGTAGTATATACACAAGAATCGGATTTAATTTCTTTTAGAATTATTGCACCGATGATCAAAATATGAATAGGTTTTTGTGTGTTCAAAACCTCCAAAATTCTAGAGATCTCTCTAGACCATTTTTGGTTGGTTTTCTCTGTATTTCAATTATATCATAAAACTGACAATATATTTGTGGTATAAGATGCAATTGGATTGGGCTCTATTAATTATGTTTGGGCCAATCTATTTGGCCTACATACATACCCAAGAGCTTACAAGGCTCTATCTTTAATTTCATTTAATTAATAACTCATTAATAAACTAAACTCTAGTTAGCTCATTAACTCATTCGGCCCAAATCCAATAAACTAATAATTTAACTTACTTAAACCAATAACATACACAATCCCGATATAATCGAGCCCGCACTCCTGCATCTCCTAACTCGCGTAATGACTAATGAGATCAACCAATTCAACAAGTTAATCCAATATCACCATTAATGTTGATAACACTAAAATTACCAACAGAAATAAGAAAGATGTATCCCCTTTTGTCTTTACGTTGTGCAACATATAACAAAAGTTTACCATTATTTTATTGGATGAGTGGTGCTAAAGCAAAAATGCTACACGTTAAAGTCAATTCAACTCAACCTTTAGATACATTACATCCGTACGTAACTAAAATTAATATAATTCAAGGAACATAAGAAATTAAAGATCGTAGTACAATAAAGTTTTCATAGTATTAAATATATATGGTCCCCTTTGGGTTTTGAGTCAATGTTATGTGATTGAAAGAAAGAGATCGGGTGCAAGTTGGAAATTTGGCGTGCCTACCGCCTTAGAATATCACCAAATAAGTCATATGTGTACAATTGATGTAACATGTGTGTGTTCAAAGTAATGTTATATAGTTTTATAAAATTGTTGAAAATAGATGTCATAAAGTGTAGTTGGCTAGCGCGTAGGTCTCATAGCTAATATTTGTGTTAGTAAATTGCAATATTTAAGGAAAAAGAAAGAAAATTTAAGAAAAAAAAAAGTTTCTTTAAAAAAAAGTTGCAATATTTGTCATGTAGCTATCTATTATGCAACTATAGTTTTTCATTTTGCAAACAATCAAATAGTTTATTTGACCGATGTATTGAGTCAAACAATGGGTTATAACACAAGATCTAGTCTTTTTTTCTTCCAATCAAAGGCAGTACGACCAAAATGTTATAAATAACCAAAATGTATTACAAACACAACTTGCTTCCCCTTAGACCATAAACCGTTCCATAAATCATGTTGTATCAGTATCATAAACCGCGCGTGAAAGATAAACAAGTGATCGCTTAAGACATTAGATCATAAACCGTGTTGCATCAATATCATATTAAAAACCTCCTTCTAAGAAGGAATTAATTAGGGTTTTGGGAATGTCAAGTTTTCATTTTTCAACTTAGTTAAATTTTCTATAAGTATTTAGGAATCATACACTCCTTAATTGGGAATCATACACCATGGCTCACATCACAAACCAATAGAAGGCTGTCACATACCACAGAATGTGATGTCACACCCCCAGAATGTGATGTCACGGGATGTATGAAACCCGGAACCCTTTTATATATAACTAGGCATTAATATTTCATCATTCTAGAACCATAACCGTTTGACTCAAGCACATGGTGAATTCATAAATTTCATCGAAGGTTCTCAATGTGAGTCTCTTTATGCTGTAAAGTGTAAATAAAATATTATGTACATCTTTGTTAATAAATTCTTATTTGAATATAAAAAATCATGGTTTCACACTACTTTGGAGCTGATTCTAAAGGGACTTATTCGTCACTGAAAGCTATAAAAAGTCAATTATTATTAAAGAAAAGTGCAACCCTAGGCACCTTATTGTAATAAAAAAAAATAGAATAATACACAGAAAATTTAACAAATCATTCCAAATGGACGTAAACTTGTTATTTATATATGTTTTTATAGGATTCACATAAAATTTCTTCTTGCACACGCAATTTATTTCAATATATTATCTTTGCTAGATTAGAAAGTCGTACATACTATAAATATTTAATTAACTTTTAATAAATAAGAAATAGAATATGACATGTGTGCTGTAAGTGTAAAACATGAATAGGGTCAGCTCAATAAATAAAATAAGGGTTTTAGGCACTCACTTCTTTAGATTAGGACTTCAAATCCTAATAAATTACGTATATCTACGTGATTTTGGCTTTAAGATTGTTTTCTTTAAGGTTTATGATCTATATAATTATGCATACACAGAGATAATAACCTGGATTTTATTATCTGCTCTAGTACGTCCTGATTTTTTTTAAGCCGACCCTAGACATGGAGCTCACATTATAGTCTTAATTACCAACGACATACATCGCATTACTCATGCACCTCTATACAAACACTTATCCTAACTTTGGTATTAGTGATTGCATTATCCTAAACGTTAATAAAAAAATATTTAATTATAAAATAATAAAACTAGGATGACATTGTTGATACATCTAAACATCAACATTAACATGTTAATCAAACAAAATTTATTTAAAACCATTATGTATTACATATGTCATGCCTTCGAGTGACGGGTTTTGTCATATGTACGTGGTTAAGCTAGATATTTGGACATCAATAGCAATTGTGGCTAATAATGCAAGCAGCTGGTACTTCGATGGTGAAGTATCACACGAAGGTTCGGCGGATGATGACATTTGGTATCATGTGGCTTGACCAGATCGATATTTTATTAGTCATTCTAGACTGCTATATTAACGGTCAACTTCTCCTAACCATGCATACATACTTCACACAATAAGTCCTTCAATTATGCTCATTGTGCACTATTTGGCTTTTGAAATTTATTTTTTGCATTTTAGACCAGAAACTACTTAGTTTTCTTTTTTCATACTTTGCAATTCGGGCATGCATCTATATTGGGTCGACACTAAATATGTAAATATCTATTTCCTAGTTTTCCATTCTTGTATTTTTGGCACAATTGTTGTCTAGCCTGACCAAGCGGCCCAACCCGTGATCTAAGGGTTTTTGCCGGTCCTAAATGAGTAGAGTCGTAGGTTGATGATTTATTGTTACCCATATCGGGTAAGCATTATAAGTAGATTTGATGTTAAAAAACTTATGAGTAGATTTTACGGAATTAAGGTTTCATAAGAGAGATTGTATTAATTTTTTAGTTATATATTATCTAATATAATACAAGTTGCGGAAGTTATCCAAATTAACATGTGTTTAAATTGTTAAGAATTCATCCACAAATAAAAAATAACTCGGAATTTTACAAAATCATTTATACATCGTATTAAGAAGCAAACGAATTATTTAACGAATCAAAGAATACCACAGCCTCACTTTCAGCCTCGAAGATGATCGAAAAACATAAACATTTCCTCTAATGATTCACAATCTCGGTTTGAAGATTAGCCATTCACCTAGCCTTCACTCCATTGGATGGGATGGAGATCGAATTGAAGACCGACGAAGAAAGAGATTGTCTTAAGCCGATGAGTGGAATAGAAAGAGCGATGGAAAATTTTTCTGGTGGAAGCCTTAGCGCCCCTTATGCGCAACCTCGACTCGCTTGTGGGCTGGCCACTCTCGCGTCAGAGTGGGTCCGGTTAAGAAAACATAGTCTGACCGTTGTAGAGTGGCTAGGGGATCCCTTTCTGGGGGGTTGTGATGAACTCTGCCACAACATAGAAAATCACCTTTCAAAAAAAAGTTGAAATTCAACAAACCCATTAACCTATTACGAATAAAATCTAGTTTCATATAATCTTATTTGTGATTTTTTTTATAAATTAAAAACTTTCATATCTATATAAATCACTTGTAAGAAATAAATTTTGAAACACATTACAATAAAAAAAACATTACTAATTGCAAGTTAACCTGATTAGGAGTGTAAATGAGTCGAGACATCAACAGGATTAGGGTGTAATGACTTGACACGTTGGTGAACTATTCAAGGTTCTTTCTATAAAAGATTGAATTAAGCAAACCTTAAGATTATGATAAAATACCTACATAATACGAATATATAATGATATATACTTATAAATAAATAAATTATAAATATAAACATGAATAAAAATAATAATGTATATATAGAAAAATAAAGACATTAATAAGAAAAACGAGTCGAGCTTTAGACATAACTTTAAATAAGCTATGCTCAAGTTGTCTTGATTAAATGACTTGAGCTCAGGCTCACCTCATCATGACTCTTTTACAACCCTAGGCTAGATACATAATATGATAATGGACCAAAATGTGAAAATTAAAATCAAAAGGGTGAAAGTTAAATATCGAAAGTTGTCGAAGGAAAATATTGACAATTGAGTGTACTTACCTCGACCCCTACACCCTCATTCCAAAAGTCTTCTTGTATGTAGTCCTATATAAACCAATCAACAAACACAATATTATATTCATTTTCCTCATCATTTTCTACTTGGCTTCATACAAAGGTTCATTCCGATCCTACTTCGGCTTTTTTTCATCTAAAGTACGTTTCTTTAATCCCCGTAACTTGATCGGGTCATATAACACGATAAGTTATATAGTCATTTGTTTACGCTTACGAATCAAGAACCGCGATTATGTCAAGAGCTAGAAGAGGAGAGCCCGTGAAGGTTGTGATTATCAACACCGAGTATGTTGAGACCGATGCCATGAGCTTTAAATCCGTGGTTCAACGCCTCACGGGAAAAGATGCACCCTCTCCCGCCCCCTCTCCTAGAAAGAAGTCATCATATGGTGGCGGTATTGGTGGTCGAGGTGATGGTGTTGGTAGTGGTAGTGACCGTGGTGGTGTGAATACTCCAGTGTTAAAGAAAGGGATGTCATTTAGAGACCTTGATAACATGATACTTGAGCTGCCTAACATGGATGATATCTACCAATTTTTGTTAACTAATTAAATCTCTCCCTTCTTATAGAAAAATATAAATAGTGTATACATAAATAAGCTTTCATTTTTGTATATCCTTGTATTTCTATTCCTATTTAATACATATCTTCATTATTTGTACTTTTTGATGAGTGATGTATACATGTGATGTTTCAAGTTATCAATACACATATGCATAACGCAAAATTTTTAAGAAATTCATGAAAACGTAAATGGATGTAACTTGAACTCATAATCCACCTGGCGTCTACCAGCATATATATTTATATCTTCACTCATACATCCGTTTACGATTCCTGAGTTTATTAACGGGTTACTCAAACTCATCCACCACTCATATCTTGTTGGTATTTTGATGTTAATCTAACATATAAAAAAACTGAAAACAAAATAAGGCTGTGGCTTTGTGTTGCAAACCACATATATGATTATCGTAATCACAATTATAAAATATTATCCACTCATAATTAGTCAACTTGTAACATTTGATTTAGTATTTTTTGTTAGTAATGTCAATATCGTCGGTAGCTAAGTTGAAAAGGTTGTAAAAAACTGCTTTATTGGTGATGGGACCTGGCTGTTTTGTCATGTTCGTTCGGCCATTAAGACCTGCAACACTTGGTTCATGTAGAATTCAGGGTGGACCTAGCCCGTTAGCATCGATGTCATGTGATAACCTACTTCTTATATGATTTGAATCCTCCACATCGTAGGACTTGAATCCTTCACCTATTCAGGTGAATAGGAGGAATACACCTTGCCACTATATCATGGCCCTTAGAAAATAATATAATATAATATAATATGACTAGATTATACCCCGGGAACGTCCCGGGGTTGAGAAATCTAATATGACATATCAATTTTATATATGAAATAGAAAGATGCGCTTTACAGTTACATGCAGGAAAGCTTCGGGTAGCACCTAAACAAAAACAATTAACAATGTATTTCCAATGTTATCACCTAACCTTAAACAATGTATAACTCTAATATTAATACCTAACCTAAAACAATGTACAACTCCAATGCTAACACATGTTGAAAATAGAATTCATATTTACTGATTTGAACATAATTAGTTACTTACCTATACATGATTAATGAATAACCTGAACACTTTGTTTTTTTTTCCTGTATGAACGAAACCCTGCAAAAAATAGTCGTTTTTTCTCCGTTTTTTATATAGCAGTATGGTACTCGTTGGAAAGATAATAAAACGATTGTTAATTTGGTGTAATTTTTTTCTTTAAAAAATCTCGTATATAAAAGATACTAACGTTTAAAAATTATGGGAGGAAAGATAAGAGATAAAACGATTGTTAATTTGGTGTAATTTTTTTCTTTAAAAAATCTCGTATATAATAGATACTAACGTTTAAAAATTATGGGAGGAAACATAAGAGATAAAAATTTAAATTTGTTTTTAAATTCTTTTTCCTAAAATAACTCAATTTAATTTGAGTAGATTATATTTTATACTATTATTTTTTTTTAATTTACCACATGGCATTACACATGGCATACTCAAGGGGGAGAATGCATTCTTGAGTGTCATGTCATTAAAATTGCTTTCTTTTATTATATATATATAGACTAGATTATACCCCGGGAACATCCCGGGGTTGAGAAATCTAATATTGCATATTAATTTTACATATGAAATAGAATTATTCACTTTACAGTTACATGCAAGAAAGCTTTGGGTAGCACCTAACCTAAAACAATTAAAAATGTATCTCCAATGTTAACGCCTAACCTTAAACAATGTATAACTCTAATATTAATATCTAACTTAAAGCAATGTATAACTTCAATGCTAACGCATGTTGAAAATAGAATTCATATTTACTGATTTGAACATAATTAGTGACTTGCCTATACATGATTAATGATTTACCTCAACACTTTGTTTTTTTTTCCTGTATGAACAAAACCCCACAAAAAAATAGT
Source organism: Ambrosia x helenae (assembly GCA_030844895.1). NCBI lineage: Eukaryota > Viridiplantae > Streptophyta > Magnoliopsida > Asterales > Asteraceae > Ambrosia > Ambrosia x helenae. Next base: position 44,308 of record JAUTDX010001951.1, read on the forward strand.
CGTTTTTTCCTACGTTTTTATATAGCACTATGGTACTCGTTGGAAAGATAAAAAAACGCTCGTTAATTTGGTGTAATTTTTTTCTTTAAAAAATCTCGTATATAAAAGATATTAATGTTTAAAAATTATGAGATGAAACATAATAGAGAAAAATCCAATTTTATTTTTTAAATTTTTTTTCCTAAAATATCTCAATGCCACATGGGATGACACATGGCACACTCAAGGAGGAGAATGTCTCTTTAAGTGCCATGTCATTAAAATGGCTTTGGTTTATTATATGTATAGATATCTGTAAAAAAAATATGTGTAAATTTTATGACCGAAAATGAGTGACATGTGTGCGTATCTTCGAAAGATGACACAAGGATAAAGCAAATTAACACAAACAATGCCATTGGCCTACCCATTAGTTGCGTACTTATAATAGTAGTCAAACATAATTAATATGGTAGAGTATGGCGTAAATGCAAAATAGAATACCATGTAAATAAAATAACCTACTAACAGATTGTGTATTTAAATATGGATTATTATAAATGCATTTTTAACGGACAAAAATTTTAATGAATGATTTGTTATTTCTAAAATGGGAGATTTTGATGATATCTTATGCTAATAATGATCTATATTTACTAATAAAAGAGTATCTAGGGCTGAGGGACCCATTTAACTTGGGTATGGATCCTAATACCCGAACCATTATCCGTCTTTCTGACCCTATAACCAAGGTAATCTTCTTTTCTGTAATGATTTAACCATCTAATATAACAATCAATTAAACCTTTATTATCATTCGACATAAACCCTAACTGCAGCCATTTTCATCGATCGTTCATCCATCTCATGTCAGGACATATTCGATTTCGTTTCCATCTATTATCCATCTACTAGATTTGTATTCTGCTCATTCAAAGTCGATGTTACTGTAAACATAATCTTCAAGGATTATGCTTTATGCGATTAATAATCGATTCTTTTTACTGTTTAGATGTTACAATCAATCGAAATCATGTTTAGATGGTAATGGATTCAATATTAATCGATTCCTTATCTGTTCATTGCGATTAGGGCTTTTAATCCAGATCCATTTATTCTATAACTTAAAAATTGTTGGGTTTAATTTTTCGTTATTCTAGATTTCATGATTATTATTTCGACTTGTGTTAAATCTTCATATCTTCATTATTAAACGCATAACAGATTGGTAATAAATGTATTATTTTTTTCATTTTTTTTCATTAAACAATTAACATGTGCTCATTATCTTTAATAATGATGTTTCGTAAACTTGAAAAAATGAAGAATCTCCAACATGTCATATCACAATGGAAATCAGTTTTTCAAGATTCTCTATGACCCTTCTGCTTCAGTTTTGGTATGGTTTATCATGATCCATGTTTTAATGGTTGTGGCAATAACATGATGTAGTACAAAAGTTATAGCAAAATTAAAGAAATCGAATTAAACTGGATTGTATTATTTGCAGACAATCCCTCCAACAATGAATAGGTTTTTCTCTACCAATAAACTCAATAACACAGTCCTGAACGTAACAACTGTTATGTGTAAATCATGGTCTGTTCGTGTCCAGGTGATTGAAGATATACTTGCCTTTACTGATGGATGGTCAGACGCTGTCAAAGATTTATCTTTTGGCACATTTGTTGTTATTTTCAATTATATTGGCCATAACACCTTCCTGATGAAGTACTATAACCATTCTCTTTATCAACAACTTCGAAATTCCTTTTTCAAAATCATCGAACATGAGTTAACTACTCCTCCTGTAAGCATTCTATACCTAAGTTTGATTACCTAATCTATTCAAACGTATTGTTGTTAATTTTTAATTAAGTTTCCATAATATTTATATGTCACATTTTTAGGTTATACCATATTCAATTGTTAAGAATCACTTTGCAAATGGTCTCCCTTCTAATCCAATTAATTTGTATGTATCTGATGAGTTTCAGTGGAGTGTTCACATGCATAATATTGGTAGCAATGTTTGTTTTACTGATGGTTGGTTGAAGTTTTTGATTGACCTACGTTTAACTGTTGGTGATGCTATATGCTTTGATTTAATGGATAATTTGTGATTCAAAGTTACTACGTTTAGCAAAAGTGGGCGACAAATGAAGGTATTTTAAATTTTGTCTGCTGACAATAATGAAGAAAATAACAAAGTGGCATACGAGATGACTAACTTCCAGCACTATCCTGCATTACCTGGGTTTACTTGAAATGTTACTAACGAACTGGTATGTTTATATTTTTTATATATATTCTGTATAAATGTATATATATTTCTTTATAAGTTTTTTTTATTATATAGGTTATTCCAAACAATATAGTTGAAGTTATTGGTGTAAACAAAAATATGAACTTGAAAATCAAATTTATCTATGGTAATCTTTGGAATGCCCCCATTAATATATAAGTTGTTGATGGTACTCCAAGGTTTGTTTCTGTAACCTTCAAATCAAATTTGTTCTATTCTACATAGTTTATAATATTTATCATCATTTTTTACAGCAATTACTGCAATAGGTTCAATGTTATTGGATGGCGTCATTTTATTGAAGCTGAAGGTATTTCAATTGGCCAAAGTTACATGTTCAAGTGGTTGGCAATTCATCGTAAGTTGTTTGTTGGCAAGTATCCCAAGAAAGAGGTAATGGATATTACAATTCATCATAGGTTTAATATGTCCCTATTTCTTAAAAACCAAGTTACACCTCCTCCCGATATGTGGGTCTATGATGTCAAAAAGGAGTACGATGAAGATTTTTCTAATGATGAAGACATCGTTATTATTTCGGATGATAGCAGCAAAGAGGAAGATGTAGCAAATCCTATGGATGTTAATGATCATAATCAACAGGATGCTCAGGAGGATGTAGGTGCACCAGTTGTTTTCATAGTTTACAATCATTTTGTAAGTTCAACTTCTTTATTTCCATGCTTGTAATCCATATTAATGTATATTTCCATTTATTATTAATATGCCATACGTTGTTATTTTTGTAGCGGATGAAGAAGATTTGGGTGATTAATAATGGTTTGAACATCAAGAAGAATTTAAAACTTACTGACGGTGATGGTGGTGTCTGGAAAGTATCTGTTGGTGTGGAGCAGTCCAATGGAAATGATCGTTACTACATCAAAGGTATGTTGTCGTTTGTTACTGATAAGGAACTGCATTCTCGTGACGAAATGCATTTCCTCTTTTTCAAGAAAAAATGTGTGTTCAAGCTTTCTCATGTTGTTAGGGCTGATGGTAGTTAGGTTAGTTTATGGTTGGTCCTTTTTGTTTTGATGACAATATTTGGTGGTTAAGTGTTTAAGATGATGAATGGTTATTAGTGAACTACTTATGCACGTTTTACTGGTGATTTAGTAATTCATGGTTTTTGGTTTTAATATGTGTATAAACAGTATGATTTTGGGTTATCTTGTAATGTAATTAATGTTATTTAGTTTTATAAATGAACGTTAAAACTTGACTATTGTGGTTAATGGATGATTATCTTATCTTACTTCATAGTTTTGAAAAAAGTAGATCAATGTTTTACTTTGTATGTCAGCATTCCAACAATTATTCATACAATTAGGATTAGTTGCAGCCTTATTAAATATATATTTAGGTTTTGATGATAAATGGGTCATAAAGTAACTGGATATTCTCTATTATTGTTTCCATTGGAAGTGTATAACTCTAACTCTTTTTTATACAAATTTTAAGAAGTTTCAGGCCAAGATCATTTGTTAAATTTAAAACAATTCAATAAATAATTGCTCGGACGTTGAATGCAACAAATCTACAGAATTGACAGTTTGAATCATTAGGCTGCAGTTACAATTTCTACAGCTGCTATGTTTCTGCAAATCTGCATACCAAAACGCCATGTTTTTTAACATTTAAGTCATTAGCCGGCTGATACAATTTCGAGGGTTTTGCATATGCTTGACACCTTGATGACTTGCTGCACCTGAATACTCATATGATTCACCTGATTTAGGTAACTAAGTCGTTAGATAAGTGCAACTGGTTTTGCATCCATGAAAATCTCTATTATGTGGCCTGGTGAAATATCCGTTTTGAAGTTTCATCGTGTTTTTATGAAGTTCACTTTTCAAAATAAATACAAATTACATTTTATAAATATGCTAAATTGTTTCACTTAGGTTACCATTACAACTTGCAATCTAAATTTGAGTTATATAAAGTCAAATACTACATAACTTCGTATCATATAGTTCTATGTACGTTATAAGTTATAACCTGCCATTTTATGTTATGTTAGATGTTTTGTCATTTGACCTGTTAGGTAATCTTATGTTACGTGGTTTGTATATACTAACGTTTTATTGATAGATCGGTCATAAACTTAGCCATTGATAAACAGTTGACTGTAATTGAATTTTGGACCAATGTGTTAGCAAACATGAATTTTCTACAGCAGCTCTTGCTGTTTGCATGCTGCTGAGGCAGTATAGCAACTGCTGCAGCCTAACAGTGTATCATTCATCTGTTTTTGCTGCATAATTAGGAAGATAATTCGACATCGGAGGACTAGCATGAGAATGATATTATGTGGCGGATTTCAATAGTCGTTTGAGCATTTGCCGTTTTTTATTAACTTCACTTTTGAAACAAAAAAACCAGTTTATAATAATGATTAATTTGTTAAAATTGGTTTACAAATTAAGGTTACCATTATCACTTGCAAGCTAACATTGACTTATTTAAAGTCAAACAGTTCATAAGTTAGTTACACATATCTGTAAGTATGTTATAACCTGCCAGGCAATGTTATGTTAGATGGTTTGTCATTTCACTTGGGGATGTGTCGTGTGTATACACGGGACTCTAATCTAGTTATAAATAAAGCTATTGAAATCAACAGACCACCAAGGCAAAAAAATATAGTCTGACTTCAATAGATCTAATTAAATGTGTTGGCTTGTAGAAAAGGCTATGTGTTGTGGTTAAGGTGAGCACAAATATTATCCTCTTATATCGTGTCATCTGAACGTTGACGTAGCAATGGATAAAGTTTCAGCTCAACCACTTAACCATGTTGTGGCTTAAAGTGAGCAATGACTTTATTCAAAAAAAAATTCTAACGTTAGATTAAATAAAATAAAAAAACAATACATTAAGTATAATAAAAACATAACATTAAATAAAAAATAAAAAAAACATTAAATTAAATAAAAATAAAAAACATTACATTAAATAAAAATAAAAAACATTACATTTAATAAAAACATAAAAAACATTAAATTAAATAAAAATAAAAATAAAAAAAACATTATATTAAATAAAATAAAAACATTACATAGACATAAATAATTAGAAAATATAAAACCTAACGTAATGTTCGGCATAACATTTGACACACCGAAACATGTGTAAAATCATGCCCGGTCTCAGAAGCATACAAGACGTGTGTAAATGCTATGACTACACCTTCTTTTTCGTTTGAAGGTTTTACAGTTCGATTTGAGGCCCTCGTACTTGTGGGAGATTTTACACTTCGATTTGAGGTCCCCCTTACAAGTGGGAGATTGAATCACAACTACGTTGTGTTCTCCCGACAAGCTCACCAAACTCGGCTAGAACTTTAGCCTATTGTGGAGCCCGACTTCGAACACCCCGACTAGTCGATGCGCCATCGCCGTGCACTTTGTTGTAGGAGAAGAAATTGAAGTTTTGAAGTGGTTGTAGAAGAAAATGAAGTTTTGAATGTTGTAGAAGAAGATGTAAAACATGAAATGGTTAAAGTAAAAGGTAAATGTATGTGTATTAAAAGTAAATTGTTTTTTTTATATATATTTCAACGGTCAAATAGCCGTTACCGGATGTGACCGTGCTCGTTGGTGTTCGCTAACGCCCAGTACCATGTGAGATAATTGTGGTGTTTGTGAGCCATGTGACCTGTGGGCTCGCTCTCGCCCGATCACTCACGCCCCACAACACATACTTGCGCTCCACAACACATGGGCTAAAGTGTGCGTCTGTTGGTTTCAGCCTTTTGGGCTCAAACTAAACCACAAAATTGATTTATCGGTTTTTGGGTTTTTAAAAGTGTTCAGTTTTGATATTTAGCTTTTGGTTTTGACAATAGGTTTGGTTTAGGGTTTTTTTTAAGATTTGTTATCTGGGCACAAATTATTGGGCCGAAAATGGCCTAAATATATTGTTTAGGCTACACCTATTAAAAAACAAATCAGTTAACGTTAAAGAAATAAAGACATTAAAGTAATAATCTGACAAATCATAAAATTCAGATTTCGGTTTGGTCCCCTTTTCGGTTTTTTGAAAATACAAAATTGAAACCAAACCGTATAATTGGTTTTCAAAAAACGCAAAACCAAATCGTCAGTTTTTTGCTTGATTTGGTTATTTTAGTTTGGTTATGTTGGTTAATTTGATTTCGGTTAGGTTTTTATAGTTTTCTGTAGGGGTGAGCAGAAGATTTAAAAACCAAAAAACCGCAAAAAACTGATTTACCTGAACCAAAAAAACTGAACAAAAATTTACAGCTCGATTTTAGTTTTGCATTTTATGAAAACTGAAAAAAAAAAAACAAATTGAACCCAATAAGCCAAAAAATTAATTTTTAATGTTTGATATATATTGATTTAGGAATAATTAATTTGATTCTTGAATGTTAAGTACTTATAATAAGAACACTAACATGTTTTGATTATTTTTTCTATGATTTATCCATTACCTACATAAACTTTTTACGCAGGTAAACAAAAAGTTATATATCCTTATTGGTTGAGATGGATCGGACTCAATTTTTATTGTTGCAAGAGCTTTCATTCATGGTTATGCATTCACTACATGACACAAACAAACAATCACAAAACAAATACTGAGCTATAAGGAATGCTCTGCCTCAAATTAGAGGTGTACAAAACGGGTTTTTTTTAAAACCGAAATCGGTTTTTTTTGGAAACCGGTTTTTTTTAAGTTTCAAAAACCGGTTTTTTTTATAACCGAACCGGTTATAAAACCGGTTTTTCGTTGGGTAATACATATTATAAAAAACCGGTCCTGATAGGGTTTAAAACCGGGTTTTAATAACCGGTTTTTAAAAACTGGTTAAAAAACCGGTTTTTTTGTCTGGGAAAAAAAACCGGAAAAAAACCTGAAAAAAAAACGGTTTTCTGCTGATTTTTTTTGGCTACTGCTGCTGTTTGCAGCTGCTGTTTTGGCTACTGTAAGAATTATGGTTCAATGCTTAACTTTTCCATTGATCCCAAAGGTGTTTAAATACAATACAAACATATCTCCTATTCTTGGAGATAATACACATGATAATTATCTATAAATAATTCAAACCAAATCTATCCTAAATATACAATATTTAGAGATATCTATTACACCCCCGCAGTCGAAGCGGGAGGAAGACGAACGGTTAGACTGGCTCGAAAATCATCAAAGAGAACCTTCGGGAGACCTTTGGTAAAAATATCAGCGACTTGAAAGCGAGATGGAATATGCAAAATTCGAACAAGACCTTTCTTGACGTGATCCCGAACGAAATGAATATCAAGTTCGATATGCTTGGTTCGCTGATGTTGTACCGGGTTTCCTGATAAATAAATGGCGCTGATGTTGTCACAGTAAACCACAGTCGCCTGATAAAGAGGATGCTTTAACTCTAGCAGCAAATTCCGTAGCCAACAAATCTCTGCAACAACGTTGGCGACCCCACGATATTCCGCCTCAGCACTGGATCGTGAGATAGTCGACTGACGTTTAGAGGACCAAGAGATGAGGTTGTCTCCCAGATAGACACAGTAGCCAGACGTGGAGCGTCTAGTGTCCGGACAACCCGCCCAATCAGCATCGGTGTAAGCGCGAAGAGATAAAGTAGCAGGCGGCCGAAGATGCAGGCCGTAATCCAATGTACCCTGTATATACCTGAGGATGCGCTTAAGAGCATTCCAGTGTTCCAAGGTGGGAGAGTGCATATGCATGCAGATCTGCTGAACACTGTATGAGATGTCAGGGCGTGTGAAGGTAAGATATTGCAATGCACCAGCAAGACTCCTATAGGTAGTAGGGTCATCAAACAGTGGGCCAGAGGACGCAGAAAGCTTAGCTTGCGTATCGACAGGGGTAGCAGCTGGTTTACACGAATCCATAGCAGCTCGATGGAGGATGTCCTTGGCATAAGAAGCCTGAGAAAGGAACATGGAATCTCCTGTGCGATTAACTGCAATGCCGAGAAAATAGGTAAGAGGCCCGAGGTCCTTCATGGCGAATTCCCCAGATAAAAGAGACATGAGACGATCCCGTAAGACATCCGAGGAAGTGGTCAGAATGATATCGTCTACATAGAGAAGAAGATATGCAACCTCCCGACCATGATGATAAATAAAGAGAGAGTGGTCAGTCTTGCTTTGATAGAAGCCCTGCAAAATAACAAAATCAGTGAAACGCTGGTACCAAGCCCGAGGAGCCTGCTTGAGACCATAGAGAGACTTCTGCAAGCGACACACGTCGTCAGGAAAATCTCGATGGCGAAAGCCCATGGGTTGGTACATATAAACCGTCTCATTTAAATTCCCGTGCAAAAAGGCGTTAGTAACATCCAGCTGATGAATAGGCCAAGACTGTGACAGGGCCAAAGAGAGAACCGTACGAATTGTTGCTGGCTTAACAACGGGACTAAAAGTCTCGCCACAGTCAACACCCACCTGTTGAGTACGACCATCACACACCAACCGAGCCTTATATCGTTCAAGAGTACCATCAGAACGAAATTTATGCTTGAAGAGCCACATACTGCGAATAACATTCATATCGGGTGACCGGGGAACCAACTCCCAAGTCTTATTTTTAATAAGTGCACTAAACTCGTCAGTCATGGCTTTGTTCCATTCCGGAGTGGACAAGGCAACCTGGGGGTTTTTGGGTATGGGGACAACGGTGGAGGCGTGTAGGTTTAAAAATTTTCTGGGTTTAGTAATACCATCCATGGAGCGAGTACGCATGGGATGGGAAGGGGGTGGTACTGTGGAGGATGAGACCGGAGGAGGTGGGTTGGGCTGGAACGCAGGAGACGGGTCTGTTGGGCCAGGTGCGGTGGGCTAGGCTGGGTAGCAGACTGTTGGGCAGGTGAGGTTGCTGGGCCAGATGTGGTTGGGCCAGGGTGTAGAGAAGTGGAGGATGGGGATGTTGGGCCGGGGGGGTGTGGGCTGATAGGTGTGTTTGGGCTCAGGGGATGGGGCGGTGAAGGAGGGGGAGTGTTATTGGGCTGGTGAGATGGTTGGACATGGGGCCAAAGGGACGGGTGGAGCGGTGGGGCCAGGCAGTCGTAGGTTTTAAGGGTGGACGGTGCGAGATGGCGAAGGGATAAACGCTCTCTTCAAATAGGACATGACGAGAGACAAAAATAGTATGGGTGGACATGTCATAGCATTTGTAGCCACGATGGTTAGTGGGGTAACCAAGGAAAACACAGGGTGGCTTCGGTGATTTAGTTTGTGGATTTTGGTAGAGGGAATAACGGGGTAACAAAGGCAGCCGAACACTCGAAGGTGAGTGTATGTGGGAAGGCAGTTGTATAGGAGTGTGGTGGGGGTGAGAAATTTGTGAGATTTCTTAGGTAGAATGTTTAGGAGGTAGGTAGCAACTTCTAAGGCATGGTGCCAGAAGTTGAGGGGTAGAGAGGCTTGGGCAAGGAGGGTACGTATCATGTTATTGATGGTACGTATTTTCCGTTCAGCTTTGCCATTCTGTGAAGACGAATATGGGCAAGAGAAGCGGAAATGCATGCCCTGTTGGGTACAGAATTGTTTAAAAGAATTGTTATTGTATTCGGTGCCATTATCACATTGAAATTGTTTAAGGTTACGACCAAATTGGGTGTGAACATGATTATAAAAGGTGGTGAAAGTGGTGTAAACTTGGGATTTATGAGCAAGTGGAAACGTCCACAAAAAATCACTATAATCATCAAGAAATAAAATGTAATAACGATGACCCCCCGAGCTAAGGACCGGGGAGGTCCACAAATCACTATGAACAATGTCAAAAGGAGAATGAGTAACATTAATAGAGTCATAAAAAGGTAATTTTACACTTTTGCCAAACACACACGACTGACAAAGTGATTTATTTGGTTTAACATAATTAATAAAGGACGAAGACTTTAACGAATGCAATAAATCTTGGCCGGGGTGCCCAAGGCGTTGGTGCCAACGATCTTGGGTGACAGCAATGAAAGCGGAGGGTGTTGTGGAGAGCTTGGTAAAGTTGGTGGTGAGCGGGTACAGGTCGCCCAAGCTATTGCATCGTAGGATAGGTTCCTTGGTCTTGAGATCCTTCACCAGAAAACCAAACGGGTCAAACTCTATTGAAAGCAAATTATCCGTCGTTAGGCGACGGACAGAGATGAGGTTTTTAATGAGGTTTGGGGAAAATAGGACGTTTTTAAGTATGAAAGGTGGGAATGGGGGGGGGTAAGGTTTGGTCACCTTGTCCAACTACGGGGATGGTCATGCCATTACCGACAATAATTTTCATATTAGTGCAAGTATTAAAATTAGACGGAGAGCGATTACCTGGCAATTGCATGTGTCCCGAGGCGCCCGTATCCATAACCCCGGTCGGATCCTGCTGCTGGTTCATAGACAGAGTATAAAGCGCTTGGGCTATGTCTGTGGCAGTGGGAGTGTATGCCACATGGCCTGTTGTGGTGCTGGGCCGAGTATTCCGGCTGCTGGATTGGGCCGAGGGGTGGAAGGGTAGGGGCATGGTGGGTTGGATTGAGTGGAGTGAGGGTGTTGGGATTGGGCCTGCTGCAAGACAGAAGCCCACTGAGCTTGAGTCCAGGCCTGTGGGAAGACAATGTAAGGGTTTGAGGGTGGGTTTGTGAAGGGTGGTTGGCGGCCCCGGTTTTTCTGGTTAGCAGGACGATTACGTCCGGTGTTCCTGGGGCGGTTTTTGCCACGAGCAGAAGACGGGTCTGAGGCAGCGTCCGACATCGCAGAGGAGGCAGACGAAGTCCCCTGGACGTGGAGCGCTGTGGCAGCGCTGTGAGAAGCAACCAGAGAGTTAGCGGCTTTTCGTGTCTCGTTCATACAGAGCTGGGAACGGACTTCGAAGAAGGAAGGTAAGGGTTTGGTATTTTGTAGGATAGTCGCAATACTCTCGTATTGCTCAGGTAGGCCGGCTAGGGTTTGGAGAACCAATTGTTGTTCTTCAATGGGAGCATCAACGTTGTTCAATTGGTCGGCCAAAAGCTTAACTTCCTGGCAGTAGGCTGCCATGGAAGCGAAGGTGTCGAGTCTGGTGGTGGCTAGTTTCTGTTTGAGGTGAAGCGCTCGGATCCCTTTGTTGTCCTGAAACAGGGACTCCAAAGTTTTCCAGGCGGTGTAGGCGGTGGTATTGGGTTTAAGGACGGTTTTGATTAGGTCGGGAGAGATGGTGCCATAGATCCACTGAAGGACAATAGCATCCAATCGCTCCCAAGAGTCGGGTGCGGGTGGGGTAGTGGTTTGTTTGGCAGCATCGGTGGATGTTTGGGCAGCGGGTAGGGGGCGTGGTGAGAGGTGATCGAGGACTAAGAAGGCAGTGCAATGGATTCGGAACAACTCGGACCACATAAGATAGTTGGTGGCTTCGTTGTCCAGGTGAATAGGGACGTAGGCTTTGATATTCGACACCGTAACGGCGGGATGAAGCTTTGAATCGGCCATAGGGTGGGGCAGCAGCAACCGGAAAACAGGAAGGTAGAGGGCGACGAAGAAGAAGAGGGTGAGGGATCGGGTATTAGGCTGATACCATGTAAGAATTATGGTTCAATGCTTAACTTTTCCATTGATCCCAAAGGTGTTTAAATACAATACAAACATATCTCCTATTCTTGGAGATAATACACATGATAATTATCTATAAATAATTCAAACCAAATCTATCCTAAATATACAATATTTAGAGATATCTATTAGCTACTGCTGTGTTTTTTTTTTTTTTTCATTTCAAATAAACTTCAAACATTATTAAGAAACTTATAACATAAAAACCTTCATTTCATTAAGTACTAAAAGTCTAAAACATCAAACTTAAAACAATAAAACATCCAACTTAAAGTCTTAAACATTAGAAATAAAACAACATTAACTACTAAAAACTCAAACAAGTTAAAGTCTTAAACATAAGCAAGCGTCTCTTGTCTCTTGAAAAACATCTTTAATCTTCGCCCGAACCCGAGTTGTTTCGAAGGTATTCATCAAGTTCGGCTTCTTCGTCGGTCATTGGTTCAATCAAGGCCATATTCACCTCGTCCTCATACAATTCGGCTTCGTACTCCAATTCTCCCTCAAGTGAGCGCTTATCTTGTACTCTTTCCGCCGCATCCAAGTAATCCTTTAAGCAAATAGACATCTCAACCGCCTTAGGAGTTAGCCTCGTTCTCCTTATCGATAAGACCCTGCCACTAGTAGAAAAAGCGGATTCCGAAGCTACCGTAGAAGCTTGGACACTTAGTAAATCTCGGGCCATGGCGGCTAGAATCGGAAATTGTTCTTCCTTTTCTTTCCACCAAGCCAACAAATCAAAGTTTTTAAATTGTTCGGGAGTGTAGTGTTGTAAAAAGTTTGAACCACTATATCTCCCGAGTTCGCTACTTGGTGTGTTACTAGCTTCATCATGTTCATTTAAATTCCATAAATGACTATAAAAAGCAAACTCGGAATCGTTGGAATTCTCGTCCAAAGTGTTTCTCAACGAATCATGAATTTGTGAGCTTGAACCATATTTTGATTGATAAAAAGCATACATGCCATTAAGATGATTGCTAAATTTATTTTTCAAACCTTGGCTAAAACATGGGTCTTCGGCACAATTTAAAACCAACTCATCCGCAATTTTATCAATCATAGAATTAACGCCCCTTATGTTATAGCAAGGGTTTAAGGCGGCGGCACAACAAAAAACCGGTGGAATCTCTTTAAAATATTTTTTAAGTTTTTCTTTCATTTGTGTTACCATATCCGAATACGGATGCCCATACACACTTATCTTGCTTAGTTTAGATGTCATTAAAAATATTTTGTGAATTGCTAAAGGACTTGTGGGATAATAAACACCGGACAAAGCGGTTGTCGACGTTTTAAAAACTTGTAGCATATCGGCTATACGCTCAATAGTTTCCCAACCCCTTGCATGGTATTGGTTAACCTTACCACGACTCGACAAGATTTCATGAAAAGCCATTAAAGTTTCTTTTTGTGAAATCGCCTTTTCAAACATGATACATGTAGAACTCCATCTTGTTGGGCAATCCCAATTCGGACCCAAACACGGTTTTTTCGCATCCGCACAAAACTTTATATAATTAGTATGTCTTTGGACGTTGCTAAAAATATCACGCAACATCCTTCTAAAACCCTCCTTTTGTGACTCAACAACTTTTAAACCGTCTTGAACCGCCAAATTTATGATGTGTGCAACACATCGACTATGAAAAAATGCACCTTCACAAATCGGGTTATATTTTAATTTTAATTGTGTTATTGCAACGTTATTGTTGGAGGCGTTATCAAAAGATATAGAAAATATTTTTTCCTCCAATTTATAAGTTTTAATAACGTTGTCAATAACCTTAAAAATATTTTGACCCGTGTGTGGATAATCGAAAAGTTGAAACGCAATCGTACGTTTCATCATTTGCCATGTATCGGGTTGAACCCAATGTGCGGTGACACAAATGTAAGAGTCGGGTACACCATGAGGTGTCGACCACACATCGCTAGTAAGGTTTACACCGGTTTGTAAATTTTCAAAAAAAGAAATTGTTTCATTTTTAGCTTTTTTTCCACATTTTTAAACAATCCCTTCTAAGAGTTGCACGACTTACATGAGTGTATCGTGGTTGGAGAGTTCTTTGCACAAGGCGAGTATACCTTTGATTGTCGAAGTGGTTGAATGGAAGGCTTTCTTGAATGACAAAACATGCCATTTCCTCACGAACCGCATCAAGGGAGTAAGCGAAGATCTCTCCTTCACTTGTCATTGCCGGTTGATCATTCGAAGCTTGTGCTTTCAAAACCTTGCAAAATGGCTTTGTGATGTGCTTTTGCAAAGACGAGTTTGCTTCCGGTTTGTAGAAACCTTTACAATATTTGCAACGAGCCTTTTTTTCACCCGAAGCCATTTCACACATATCGTAGTGTTGCCAAACTTCTCGATTTCGCTTGGTAGGAAGAACCCGAACCACCACATCGCTACTTGAAGCACCAATGTGAGTGGAATCTTGTTGGCTAGAGGAAGCCATTTGAAAGGTTTTTTTTGTGATTTTGGAGAGTATTAAGAGTGTATTAGAGTGTATTAAGAGTGTATTAGAGTTGTGTAATCAACCCAAAACATCATGGGGTATTTATAGGGGTCAAGAATGAAAAAATGGGAGGAAAAAACAAAAAAAACGGTAACATTTGGACTCCAAACGGTCATATGACCGTTTCTGCAGCTGCTGATTGTTTTTAACATTTAAAAACCGGTTAAACCGGTTTTTTTAACACATACAAGAACGGGTTTTTTGGATAAACCGGTTTTAAAACCGGTTTTTTGTTATGATCGGGTTTTTAACCGGTTTTTAAAAAAACCGGTTTTTAAAAAACTGAATTTACTGGATATTAATACTGGTTTGGAACCGGAGTATCGGGCCGGGTTTAAAACCGGTTGGTAAAATACCGGTTTTTAAAAAAACCGGTTCCGGTTTTTTTTTTCGGTTAAAAAAAAACCGGTTTTTTTGTACACCTCTACCTCAAATATCACTAACACATCTTGGTTGTAATGGTTGTGAACGAGATAGAACTCCACAATTAATTGTGATTGGCTGGGAATAGTATCAGGGTGGGTATCCAGTAAAGTCTCCACCCGAGCAACAAAAAATAAAGCCATGAACTCATAGTGAGCAAAATGTAATGATTGTGAATGAGATAAGAACTTCACAATTAAATATGTTCTGCTGAGAAAAGTACTAGGATGAGTGACTTTATGAAAAGTCTACACCAGACAAGAAAAAATAATTGTGACCTTCCTATAACACTCTTCAGCCACATTTATGCGTATATGGGTCACTACACACTACTCACTAATTTGTGTCACTAAAATATACTGTTGTTTTCAAGAATTGGAGTTGGGTCCAGTTTGACTGGGCTTTCGGGCCTCACAAGTTAAAACCTTTATATTTATAGGCCTATGCTACCCAACGTCGGGCCATAAAAAATCTAGGGCCCAGTTGATTGAACATTTTATTTTCCACACAAAAGATTGGAATTGGAATATTTTTAAAATTTTAATATCAAATAGTAATGATTTCTATAATGATGATTTATGGTACTAATCAACTTTATAAAAATAAAGAGTGGGGCATGCATTTGATATCATCAAACATCTTTAAGTAGTTAGACCAAAATGAGAATGCAAGATAATTTATTAATGCCAAATTAGAATCATATTATAACATGTGTAGTGGTTCAAACTCTTTAGGGGCGTTTTCTGTCATGTGGATGCCATGTTAGCAAAGAAATTTTATAGTCATAAAAGAGTGTAGTGGTTCAAGCCCTTTCTTGCCCCTTCAATCATTTGCAATTGATTAAGTACTTTACAATTTTGGATATTTAATTAATTAAGTTATTACTCATAATTAATTAATGCTCTTAAGAGTCATATACAATGGTTTATTTTTGTATTAACTAGGAAAGCATTTAATAGAAATTATTGGTGATAACAATATGCCGGCGTTATTTGAAACACACCATTCTAATTTGTATTTCATTTAACGCCTCTGTGTAGTGGATGTATGGCGTGATTGAGCATAAAACGATATATTTAACACCCCACTACGGTGAGTCTTACTTGAAGAAAAAAAAAAAGTAAGATTGTGCTTATATATAACAACTACCATCTTTAGCTAACACACAATCATAAGTCATAAAGCTGACTAATTTAATGAATTAATCGACATATGCAAGTATAAATAAATACACCTTTATTGTTTATAGTAAGAAAATAGTGAAAAAGCTCTATTTTTTGTCTAAAACTATTTAATAATAATAATAGTGAATTTTTCATGAATTTAATGATTATAAAGATAAATTTGTGCCTTTTTAGGATGTGTGACGGTTGGAATTATTGTAAGTCTCGGGTGTTCGTTTTTGTAGTTTTGGGGTCTGTATTTGCGTTTTCCAGCCGCTTGCTGGGTTTTTATATATTTTTGGCCCTTCAAAAAAAATGACGGCTTTCTAAATAATTAAATTCATTATTATTGTTTTGTTTCAAGTAAGTACCCAATTACTAATTAGTACGATTTGGAAATCAGGGATTAGGTTTTTTATAGGCAGACAAGTTGGTGAACCAAACCCCAACCTTACTAACCAAACGCACCATTTCTAAGCGTATATGATAAAAGTCATTTGAAAACTAATAGTTACCTTTATATGAAGATAACATAAATCCATCAAAAAGTAACAACGAAACAGGCTTAATGTAGGAAAAAGAAAACATGGACGCATTGATAATATTCAAGACTACAATACATACGAGAAAAATATAACGTTCATATAAGGGAAATGAAACCCGAATGTCCTTGAATCCTTGACAATAAAGATAACCTTTATGATAGCTCTATTAAAGTTATGGGGTACAAACGTATGTTACTTAAAAGTTAAAGAAAAAAACAAGTTGAATAAGTATGAGGTGGTAAAGTGTAAACTCGTAAAAGATGAAAAGTTAAAAGGGAAAATCTCCAAAATAAAGTATGACCACTCTTTAATTACAAAAATAAACATATCAAAGGTCTTTAAGGGCATGTGTAGTGGTGGGGGCTATGTGAGGGTTATGGTATTAAAATATTAAAAAGTAATAGAATGGGGGTTATGTGGGGGTTATGAAAAAAGAGGGTGTAGTGGGAAGGGGGTTATGAGGGGGTTATAAATGATTGGTTAATTATTGGTTTTTATTTAAATAAGAATATTAAATACTTAATAATATTTCATTAAATATAAAAATAATAATAAAAATAAAAATTTAAACTGAAAGTTTATTAAATTAATAAAATAATAAAAAAATATTTAATATTAAAAACTAAAATTTAAAAAAAATTTGAATTTCAAACGGTTACTGTCGCTTCATAGACCGTTTGCCAACGCCTACAGTTGTTTTGTATGGCATACCACTTAGCGTTGATCTGATCGACCGTACGGTGGTCCGTATCGGTAATTCGGTTGTACTCCTCCAATACATTGCGCCAAAAATGTTGTCTATTGTTCGGCGGATTCTCCTTGGTGTTGACCCACGCCCTCACCAACTCGAGTTGATCTTGGTTAGTCCACGCTGCCATTGGTTTGGTTTTGGGTTTGTATTTGGTTTTGTTTGGTTGGAAAAGTGTATATATTTGTGTTGTGGTGTGAGTGGTTTGTGTTGTATGTGTATATATATAGAGAGATTTTGTTTAAAAAAAATTAAATGTTTTTACCATTGGAGAACGGTCAACAACAACAACAACATCCAATTCCTCCTCCAAAGCGCCGTTATACCCACAACCTTCACCCCTCTAAAACGCCCCATAGCGCCGGAGGGGGCGGTGTTCCCGGCGCTATGGAGGCATAAAACGCCCCATAACGAGGCCACTACACATAGTCTAAGCTTAAGGACTTCACACTATCCAATGCTACTCAGAATCTGACATTTGTCCTAAGAGTCTTAAATAAAGATTCTTTAACTTGTAATGGTCCCACAAACCAACCAATAAAATGGTGACACGTGTGTGAAAAGACTACTAGACGCTTGAGTTTTGTAGAGTCTTAATCCTAGACGCCAAGCCTGAAGAGTCTTTAAGACTTTTTGTACAAATCAAAGACTTTTCCGTACAACACTAAGACTCTAGATAACTATAGACGCGCCCGTACGTTTTTAAGACTTTTCATTTGAACTAAAGACCTTTCCGTACATTACTAAGACTCTTGCCAACTATAGACGTGTCTAGGGTAAAGACTCCACAAAATTCAAGCGTCTAGTAGCCTTTTTCACCAATGTGTCATCGTTTTATTGGTTGGTCTGTCGAGGCCATTACAAGTTAAAGGGTCTTGATTTAAGACTCTTGGGACAAATGTTAGATTTTGAGTAGTGTTGAATAGTGTGAAGTCCCTAAGCTTATGACCTTTCATATGTTTATTTTTGTAATTAAAGGGTGGTCAATGTTTATTTTGGAGATTTTCCTAAGTTAAAAAGGTGGAGGTGGTAACTGGTAAGGCGTAACAATAGCATTCACATCACTTCTCATATTCATTCATCAAATTATATTAAAAATCAGTAATTTTTCTTTCAAAAAGTATTAAAAATATATGGGGTGGAACAATGCCCCCCAAATATACAAATGAACAATAACTTTTTCTCTCTACTCCACTCGCAACCCCCAACTACATTCTAGAATATGAAAAATTCACTCATAATATTTAATGGACCTGGTCCGAATGCTTTAAGCAACATGATATTCCTTGAGCCGAATTTTACATCATGGGGTAGAATTGACATGGTGCATGAGCTCCTATCACCTACATATGTTTATGATTCACACTTAAAAATGTTTCAATTAAAATTAACATTTCTTTCAAGTTCATTTCGGTATTGTAAATTATACAACACTTTAATTTGGGTGTAGAGAAAAAAAAATAGGTCAAAATGACTTACTATTGTAATACTAACTTAAAATGGGTTCAAATAAGTGAATACCATGCACCACCAGTGTGTCACCACCACCTACTAGTCATGTACCTACCAAATTCTCACTGTCGCCATCTCGAGGCCACTACCTTATCTACCACTACGTTGTCACCTCAACGACTATCAACACCTCAAATCTTACACTAGTTGCCAGTCAAGAAAATATAGTGTGGTGACATGGTGACCCGTGATACTTTTTTTCTTAGGAGACCCATAGGGGTCCATTTCAGTTTAGAACTTTTGTTCACCTGAACCAACCTGACCCAAGGTTGAGATCCATTGAAACAATCTCCTTTTGATAACCTATTAGTTTTAGTTTCGAACATTTTTGGTATGACTTGATAGGGGAAGGCGCATGGTTCATCAAATTCATGATTCAGACCTAGGTCAATTCAAATGCATTTTGGTTAATAAACTCAACCAAGTTTTGAGTTAAAGTACCTTTAGTTAATAAAAGAGAAGGATGATGCAGATAGTATAAAACAGACTGTTACCCGACTATAATATATTTATATAAATGTTGGATTTAACAGTTGATTATTTCTGTTATTTCGATTATTTATACATGTATACTCAAAAAGATTTAAAAAACTTGGTTATTAGAATTTCATAACCATATTGCCTATTTTCCTCGATTGATTTGATATTGTAACTCAGGTAATTTTTATTATTATTTAATGTGCAAATTGTTAGTTTTTGGTAGGATCAACAAACGTTTTAAGTCTTGGCATTCCTCAACAAGATTAATTTAATAATCAATATTTATACATGTTGGTTAGAATTAAGCTCCGTGATGGGCTCTTGAGCCTAACTTGGTTAAGAACATCTTGTTTGTTATGATAATTGGTGATGATGCTTTGCTTTAACCAACCAATACTTGTCACATAAAGAACATTATTATTACTCCTATAGAACAATATTATATAGGAGTCATGATGAACTTGCATACTTCGTAAATTTTTAATAAGTTATATACACATATATAAAGACTAGTGGGAATGCCCGCGCGTTACCGCGGGTACGTATGCTTTACTGTCACACAACCTACAAACCGATTCTTAATTTAAGTAACTTCCATTATTTGTATGGTTACGGTTAATTTCTATGTCCTTTTAAGCTGTTAATTCTCTTATGTACTCGCATACCATAATATACTCATGTCTTTTCTATAGTGGAGGACCCGCACGTTACGACGTAGTCAACCACTTGCAGTGTTTGTTTGTGAGTCGTCCGCTTTATGTTTGGTTATGAATGACTTAAAACAATCAGAAATTAACAACTTAGAATTACGATGACTAATACCTTTGATTAAGCCTACCATAAACCCTTATAAAATGAACATTAAAACCGCACAATCATTTTCTAATTTTATAGTTTAACAAATCAACTAAACAAGCCTACAAAAACAACACAGTTCATGAACAATACTATACACCAAATGCTGACTTCAAGCTGCTATCTTTATGGCTCATATGTCATCAATGTTTGAGTTATTATGCTGCAAATATATTCAATCTATTAGGCTACACGTATATACTAATCTCAATTATTACGCGTAAGAAACGCATCAACCGGTTCATCTGCCCAAACTATATTAAGTCGTTTACAACCTACAAATTTTACTTATCAAGGAACATGGCTCAACATGAAATAGGTTTATGTAATTATATTTAAAATAGTAATTGTTATAGGGTAACATAATCATAGTCAACAATGATGAAAAGTACATAAACAAAATTGAACTTGTACAATTCTTTTATCTATGAAACATGCTGGTAAAAATATCTGTTAGCATAATTTGTTTTTATATATAATAATGTCAACTTACTTTAATGGATACCTGCACACATATTATGAGTCAGATTAGGATATTTTCTACCAATAAGCCTCCGGTTTAAAAGATTTTGAAAACCGGATATTGACTCAAATATGCAAGAGGTCATTTTCAATTGAAAATGAGGTTGAAACCATCTATAACAAAATCGAAATAGAAAATCTGATTTCCTACTTATTAAGACCAAGCAATTTTACCCGCGTGTTTGCAGTGTCATGTGACGACTGAGTTGTGCCAAAACATTTGTTACCCATTAGACTTTTGAACAATATGGTGTTATTCTTTTCGATATGTTATTATTGCCAACATATTTTGACCTGTTTAGTTATATCAAGTTATCAACCAAAACAGATGTTAGCTGCTGTTAGAACAATCTTTAGTAGAAACATTCCCTGTGAAGCTAAAAGCCAACTTCAATTTATGACTAATAGAAAATAACAATAAATAAATAAATAAACTAACAATCAACAACAAATAAAAGATACTACTCGTGCAAATGAAGCCGCGACTGTTATGTATACGCGAAGCTCTTGTCACCATCCAACTGTTATTTATCTGTATTCATGCACATTAATATATAAAATCTTCCAAAAATTCTTGACTAATTTATTAATTTTTTCAGTCATCTAAATGTATGCATTTAGTTAACATTGACTCAATCTTTCAACGTAATTATGATATAACATTATAACACATGAAAATAAGAATACTAACATTAAAAAATGGATGTCAAAATGAAATGAAATGAAATCTTGATTTTCAACCCAGAACATAATTTTAAAAGACATACATTTATCTTAAAAAATTTAATATATGTGTGTCATGTGTATACTAAAATCATTTTATTGAATACATTCCTCTGTGCATTTTCACTTTCGATAACTTGTTTCTAGTTCGAAGATCCTTATTTTATTGGAGCTTGTAATCTTTTAAAACCTTAACACTATGTTCCCCGGTTAATTAAAGAAGGGAAAAAGACAAGAAAAGCCCCTCTTTCTCTTCTTTTCTCTTCTTCTCTTTTCCCCTTCTTTTACTTCCTTTCTTTTCCTCTGGTTTCCTCTCAAATTGGGAGGATGAGATTTGCTCTCTTTTTCCCTTGTTTTCCTTTCCCTTCTTTCGTCTAATAAACTCTGGAACACCAATTTTCATCCCCTTCCTTTCCTTTCCTTCATCACAAAAACTCAGGAACACACCCCATTTTTTTGTTTCCCTCCCTTTCCTTTCTTTTCTTCTTCTAAGTTAACTCAGGAACACAGCATAAATATCCTTCATTGTAGTTTTTTGTTTGAAAGTTACTTGACCCAAAATACATTGCAACATTGCACAAAGTTGAGAAACAAACACAAAAGCCAATCGAAAGACCGAATAAACTTGAAATTAAAGAAATCAGTTCAAGAAGAAAGAAAAATAAACTCAACGATAAAGCCTATAGCACAAATATAAACCAAATCAAAGTGATTAAACTCACAATTGTTTCAACCAAAGCTACAAATGCAAACACTTGATATCATCACAACCATGAAAGTATTAGAATATCTACACAATCTTCGTGTCCGCATAAAAAGGTGAAAACATTAACTTGTGATACAGCTCCCAAGCACTTCTTTCGGTTCACTGTTTGCGCAGATGAACAACAAATATTGTATAATTCAAAATATATTGTAGGAGAGACAGGATTTGAAACTGAAATGAATCTTGGGTGGGCCAATTGAAATTCATGATTTTGGAATGTAATTGTTCGTTGGTTATAGTGAAGTCATAAGAGCTGCCTTTTGGTTTTCATTAGGTCATGAAGAGTCGTTGGTTATAATGAAGTCATAAAAGCTACCTTTTGGAGACCCAAAATTCATTGCAACACTGCGAAAAGTTGAGAAACAAACACAAAAGCCAATTGAAAGACCCAATAAACTTGAAATTAAAGCAATCGGTTCAGGAACAAAGAACAATAAACTCAACGATAAAGCCTATAGCACAAATATAAACTAAATCAAAGTGATTAAACTCACAATTGTTTCAACCACAACTACAAATGCAAACACTTGATATCATCACAATCACGAAAGTGTTAGAACATCTACACAATTATCGTATCCGCATAAAAGGGTGAAAACATTAACCTGTGATACAACTCCCAAGCACTTCTTCTGGTTCACCGTTTGCGCAGATGAACAACAAAGATTGTATAGTTCGTAACATATATTGTAGGAGAGATAGGATTTGAAACTGAAATGAATCTAGGGAGGGCCAATTGAAATTCCTGATTTTAGAATTTAATTGTCAGTTGCTTATAATGAAGTCATAAGAGCTGCCTTTTGGTTTGCATTGGGTCCTGAAGAGTCGTTGGTTATAATGAAGTCATAAGAGCTGCCTTTTGGTTTTCATTGGGTCATGAAGAGTTGTCGTTCAAGATGAAAGCATTGAATCCACAAAATTGGGGTTATGATAATAATGTACAAGCGGATTTTGCAAGGAGAGGTAACACTGGAAAGATTTTCATGACATTTTGGGTATGAAGTAAGAAAATCTTCACATGCCATCTTAAAATATAGGTAAAATTACCTTTGTATCCATTGAGTTTCTTTAATATAGATATATAGATATAGATAAAACCGAAACGGAAACCATTTCTAGTCGTGAACAAATCTCTTCAACATCAAACAAACACCATATGCTTCCCAACTTCACCCTTACCTATCTCTAGTTAAAGACATCAGTAGGTTTATGGACATATATCTCTTATCATTACTTCTCAACATTGGCACAAAAAAGGGTCTTCACCGCCACAGACTATGTACATGAACAAGCAAATTTCTCTCACTTTCTCTCTTCCACGTTAGCCACCTCTCTGGCACTCTCTCTCTCTGAGAAAATGACTTACTCCTTTTATTGTACACACATTTTGTCACTTCATATTATGTTTGTTTATCCCGGAAGCTCCTGGGGGATAAACTAGTCATAGTATGTACTAGAGCCTAATTAGTGTTTTCTATATTTAATTTTATTAGACCTTCTGTTTGCATTACTCCCTCTGTAGAAAGATTTTTTTTCTTTCTAAATGTAAATGAACCGAATCTTTAGAGAACCGTTTGGAAGAAAATTCCCTTTTATTCGTTTATATAATTAATGAGCGAACATGAACCATTTCTTTATGTTTATTTAATTGAATGAATGAACATAAGCACGTGTTTCGTTCATTCATTTATGTTCATGAACGTCCTTTTATGTTCGTTTAAATATTAATGCAAAAGTTCTCTTTGTATCATTCTCTACGCGCACGCGCGCGCGCACACACACACACATATATATAGAGAGGGAGACTAAGGTTATTGTACAAATGAGTTTTATCCTATAAATAGGCCTTAACGTGAGAACTGAAAGATGCAAATTCTATTTATTTATTTCTTTTTCTAAAATTGTTTTCTCATCTTATTAAACATGTGTTTTTAGTACTAAAATCTAAAAAAAATGTGTAATTAATCATGTAGAGTATTACAGTAATTACTCTAGAAATTCTAGAGTAGTTACTGTAATTACTTTAATAGCGTAATTACACTAAAAAAATATTTTTTATATTATTCATCTAGAAAACATGCTTGAACAGATGAAAAAGAAAATTTTCAAAAGATGTGTAACATCAAATGTTGCAATGTTCTACAACAACCAATGCGATACTCTTTCCTTTTCGTTAGTTAGTTAGATAGGGATCAAACCATGAGAGTTTAGCCAGCAATAAGATGTGTAACATCAAATGTTGCAATGTGCTACAACAACCAATTAAAAGTAAGCTCCAATCAGTGCTTGGGAAGTCAAAATATACTTGTAACTTCAAAGTTGATATGCATTTTAACTTTATAAGACTTGAAAATTACCATAAACATTCTAAGAAGTAACATGAACATGAACAGTCATAGAACCATAGAAAAACACTCATAGTTATTGCAACAAGGTCCAAACAGAATTTGCAGTTGAAAGATAGTTGAAAGATGGTGAATGAGATCAATAACCATCGTAGCTCATTTCTAGAGTAGAGTTAATGACAAATTCAAACTTTCTACAAACAACTGAACTGTATTTAAGAGAATTCTTTTCAAATTAGGGAATTGGTTTTAACAAGCGTGAGGCGCACCAAGGCGACAGGCTCTTGAGGCGAGGCGCAAAATACAAAAGCACACCACTTTCCGTACGCGAGGCTTACTTATTTATATAACTTTCTCTTATTTTTCATTTTTTTCATCATAGTTTTTTAACATCATCTACCCAAAATATAGCTATCACTAAGTTTTATATATTATTTAAGATACAAATAACATATATTTACAACCGAAAATGGCATACAACATCATGATGCACAAAACCTTCTCCATACAAGAAACGCACCTTATGTACATTGTGCACATCACCTAGTCAAAAGCGATAAAGCCTGCGCATTGCACATAAGCACGCCTAAGCGCCCTTTTTAACCAATAAACTTACAGTCAACATTCTACCTAAAGTACTTAAACAAAATATCTGTTTGCAAAACAACAGTAACTTTTTTCCAAATCAAAGATATTTTAATGCAAAAAGAAACAGTTATTAGAGTTTTACAGAATGCAATAGAAACTCACCATGTTCTTGTTGGCATCGAATCTCTCACAGAGTGCATCCGCCTGAAACAAATCAAATAAAATCACAACAATTAAAAGCAAATCCAGAACATAGAGATGTATAACATGAAAAAGATCGGAATAAATACGAGAAAAAAGCCTTAGAAATAGAGGGAAATAATAATAATAATAATAATAATAATAATAATAATAATAATGATGATGATGATGATGATTCTCCTCTGTAAGAACATACTGACCTCTTAAATTGACGACCAAAAAACAAACCACATCTTCTTCCTACTCCTCACCAGTGGAGTTGGCGGCGACGGTTCTATTCTTATCTTTGTTGGAATCAATAGTCCGTCAAGGCTTAAAGTCGTTCCTCGTCTTCTTCCTACTGATGACGATCGAAATCAAGAAATGAAAAAACAATGAGGCAATCAATGGAATTAAGTGTTGATGAAGAAATTACCTCTTGAAATCGAATAAAATGGATTTGGCTCTCAGTCTAGACCAGACGAAGATGGAAGCTAGGAAATTAGATTTATTTTGAGTATGCTGGAATGCTTAAAGTTTATGATTTATTTGTCTTAAATCATTGTTGGAATCATTTTTTGTTTTGTTTTAAAGCATGAGTTAGTAAACTGAAAAGTTGGAATGCTTGAATGATTAATTTAAATCAAGTAGCGGCGAAAAGAAGGTAATGTAAAGATTATAATGTGTGATTAAGTTTAACTTTTTAATTTATATTTTCCTATCTACCCCTTAGGTTTTAGGTAATTTACAAAACAAAGATTTGCATATGTCTATGATGCCAAAAAGACTAATTTGCCCCTTAGCTAAGTTCATTAAGTGTTGTATCATAAGCTTAAAATGTTGTAATTACTTAACTTTTACCGGCATCCTTCCCTCATGCTTTATAATACAGTATAGATGTATGTATGTATGTGTGTGTGTATGTTTGTGTATACGGAAGGATTATCTTGGACTTTTATGAGAATTCTAAGAACCATTTTATAGATCATCGTAAATCAAGGGCTAAGGTTAAATGGGGTTTAAATGAGAAGGGGGCCATTAAACAAGACTAAAAAAGGCGAGGTTGTAAAATCACATTCAATAACTCTTCACACCCTACATTAACCTTCTCCCTCACGTAATCGAATTTGCGTCACCATCTTCCTTATGAAATCAACCTGCAAATCACAACTTATGGAAGGCTTTTAGGGAGAAAAGGAAGGATGAATGGCAATCGAACATGCGGTGAACATAAAGAGGCCACCGAGAGTACTTTAAATGCTATTAAAGCAACCTAGGTTTGGTTTTCACCTTTTTTAACGGATAATGTACCTAAAATGTATGAATACCATATTAACTATTCCAAATTAGGTCAAATGACATTAACATTTTTCAACTTGTTTTTAGTTTTGCTTGGGTGAATTTTAGCTTTTGAGATTCTGTGAAAGTCTACGTAAGTTACTTTAAGATGATTTTGCCTATTTGGAGCTTTAAAACTTGGTGCACAAATATTTTGCTTATCCTAGTGTTTTGGTAAAAACTTAGATTTATATTTATGACATTGAAGTCTAATTTATCATTGAGTTGTTGACTTTTCTACATTAGCTACTGATACATGTCTGCAACATTATATTTTGAAATGGCAACATGTTATTTATCGAATTTTGAATCACTTGTCTGGGATTCTAATCACTTATCAAATGGGCTAATCCTGAAATACAATTTTTGGTTGAGAAAATGGATAGTATACGGGTAAATATTTGTTAAGTTTTATCTTTTTTGCATTTGCATAGCTTTAAATTAACGATGTTTCTTGGTTTATAAAACAGGATGCATTGTGGGGCATTTAGGTCCCAAAAGCTAAGGCTAGAGTTTCATTTATGCAAGGAGATAGGTATTAGTGAAAACAATTAAAAATTCATTTGCATTATTTATGGGAGACATGTAATTGTAATGTTTTATAAAAAGCATCAAGGAATGCGAAACTAGAAAGGAAAGCAAAGATGGTGAAGTTAGTTAGAGACATCCGGTCATAGAAACTTCATGGAAGGGCCAAACGTGCAGGTTTGTATTAAAAATAAATTTATAATAAATCTCCATATGTTATTACATGTGTATGAATAATATATATGTAGGTTTATACATGTGTGAATCATAATAGTTATTGAAATAAACATACAGATAAAGGCTTACACCTGTGTAAATCATAATAGTTAAAAAAGAGTAAGTAAGGATATCAAGATTTACACATGTGTAAATCATAATAGTTTATTAAGATACAAAATATACCAAACCTCCATATGTTTTTACACATGTGTAAATCGTATATATGGAGACTTACCATGTCTAAATCATAATAGTTAAACAATAAGTATAAATATGGAATTTTACATATATTTTCTAATTAAAACACAAAGAAAGATTGTGATAGACATGGGATTTGGCAAGCTTTGAGGTATTTCTCATAATTGAGTTACAAATAATATGTGTATATTAGACACTTAAACGTGTGTAAGAAATATGTGTATATATGTGTAAATGAGCTATTTACACATGTGTAAGTAAGTAGCTTGACACATTAGTAAGTTAGTTATTTATTTGTAAGTCAGTAGGTTTATTTGTTTGAATATCAATAAAAACAAATGACTTAACGGTTTTGTACTTTTGTCATTTTGACGAGAAATATTTGATAAAAAGTGGTCGTTGTATTGTTGGATGGAGAAGGACAAGGAGAACTTTGATAGGTTAGTTCAGAAGCTCATAAAATGTTGCAAAGTTTGTACATTCAAAAGAGAATATACACCGAGAAAATGTAATCTAGAAAACATTGAAGTGTGAGAGATATCAAAATGAAAAAAAAAATAGTAGATTATATCGTGGATTATAACTTATTTCTATGTTACCGTGGTTAGGATATATAAGGATTACAAATTTTATTTTTATGTTATCGTGGTTACCTTATGTCGAAGGTTATGACTTGTTGGGCAAATAAATGCTTTTGGTTCTTAGATAATACAATTTTGGTTTAAATCCTACTTACTGATCAATATAATATTTTTTATTTTTGCATAATCTTAGTTTAATTCTCAGTTTACACATGTGTGTAATTCAATCGCAAATGTTTAATATTATCAATCATTGAATATATGCGATTAGTGTCGTGTCTTTCTAAAAATGTATCGTAGGTCTTTAATACAAGTACGACACCACAACTCAACTTTACTAAGACCATGTGTAGTGGAGGGGGTTATTTATAACGCCCCTGATTCTAATTGGTCCACGTGTCAGCTGAGTCAGCATGTGGAAATGAAGTGAAAAAGGGGTGTAGTGGTAGGGGGTTATATATAATGCCATGTGTCACATTTTGGTTGGTTGAGTCAAACAAGTTCTTTCACCTTGCCACATGTCACATTTTGGTTGGTTGAGTCAAACAAGTTCCAGCGTTATATTTATAACGTTTGCCTGGGTTTTAAACGCATAGCGGGCGCTATATTTTGTTCTCACGCCATATAACGCCACGAGTACACATGCTCTAAAGTTGTCTTTTATTTAATTCGTAATTTTAGGATTTAAGTCCAACGGTTCCAGCAAGAACAATTTAAGCCGGTTCCGAACCAAACCGGTAAATTTTTATACAGACGGTTCCAATTATTATTTTTAGCATTTAACGGTTTCAGTTTAAGTCAATTCAGTCTGGTTCTAAACGGTTGAACACCCTCCCTTTAGTGACCATTCTCTCACCCTAATATTTAGGCTTACAATGACCTTTTTGCTTTCTTATTTTTTATAAATACTTCACTAGATTTAGGAAAAGTAATGATTATTAGGGACAAATAGATGAGGTATAGTGGAGCACGCTCTCTTGCACGTGACCAGGTCTATCCATTATTTGAATATAAAATAATTCTAATCTTCTATGCTACTCAATCAAATATTAGAAAATAAATATAAAACATCATGTACATTTGTAGTTTGGTGGGTGTTTCACGTTTTAATAAACTACATAACAATGAATGAGTTACGTTGTTTGGTATAGGCTAAAATGAAGAATATGTAAGTCCACATGTAGTGGTTGATACGTGAAATGAACGTTTTTCATTATGTGGCGTGAGCGTCTATGACGTCTACTTTTAAAGGTACATTTTAAAAAACTAGTAAGAAACCTGCGCGTTGCTGCGGGAAAGATAATTTGCAACGTGATACTCAGTTTTCTTAGTTTATTTATCCTCTCGTGCGTACGTACTTCAACGTTTTTATGTCTATTTTTCAGTCTAACAATCCCGGCGTAAAGCGCGGGTACTAAAGCTAGTTGATATCAAAGCAGAAGATAGTTAAAACGTTTTTACTTGCATTGCACGTAAGAACGCAGAATATAACCAACACAATTAGTAAGCATCACTATACCTATATCAATGGAAAAAAAAAAGCCTATATCAACATTTATACCTATTTATGATTCACTAATGTTTGCATCAATATACTCAAGCAACCCATTGATTCTTTTCACGAAGGCAACTGCAGTAAAACAAAATCAAACTTTGGTTATCAACAAATTCAATAGACCTCCAATTGATAGCCTTTTTTTATATTCTTCTTGCTCGACCTTAAAGACATGAAGAAATTAAAAAATAACACTTTCTACATCAAGTGTTGCAACGACATGCTCATGCTAACATCAATTTAAAAGAATCTACGGTTAGCCGGTAAAAGTGGTGCTGTAGTTTGTTTCTCATTTGTGACGTTAATGCAAAATTGCTCGAAGCTGCATACATGTGATGATATTTAATAATACAACAATCTAAAAGCAATTATTTTTTTAGAAAGTAAATACATTAACAAGACTAACCATTGTTCTTATTTCTTAAAGCTCTCCAAACCACAGATGTCAAGCACGCCAATGAGATTTTATTTGCCAACCTGAAAAGATTGAAAAAGAGATTAATTTATCAAACACCATAAGTTAAATGCATATGGTTTTCTCAATTACTAATTTGTGCCAGTCAATTAGCCGAACCGTCTGTGCTAAGTGATTCACTAAGAGATAAAGAGTCCTCTCACAGTCACACCTAACATGACCACGTCAATTTAAAAACTTACAAACACATATAACAAATAAAAAAGCCAACATATTATTTTTGATTGAATATAAGCATGCATAGAAAGTTTTGCTGTGATCTTGGGATGGAACTTAGCTTTTTCATTCTTTAGCATATAACAACAGTACATTGTTTTCTATGTAAGAGTAAAAGGATAGGTTATAAATTTATACTATTACTTATTAAATATATACTAACCTACATTTCAGAAGACGTTGCCTGCATCTTTCTGAGGAGCAGATAACATGTTATTTGCAACATTCATGGAGATCCCTCTTTGTAAAAAAAATTCTAAGTAGCTTGTTCTATAGCAAATTGTTTAGAAGCTTTCATCTGCTGTCAATCTCTCTTTTTTGAAAGGTTGAATCTTTTTCAACCTAAAGAAATCTTCTTTCTCCAAATCATCAAGTTCCCCTTTGATATAACTTATGGTGTTTTCTAACCTGGGTTTGACCACGCTTTCTAAAGCATTCCTTGCGGTTAGTAGTCTTGATTGCTTCATCAAGATTCAAGGGTCAAGAATGATGTATGAAGTGATGCAAGCTCCACAAGAACCTCAATTGCTTTCACATACGGCTTTACACTGTTAGACTCGTTGACTACCTATAGCTAACTCGGTGAACTCGTTTTTTTTGTCTCCGCTCCAGTGAAATACTCTGAAGCTAACTCGGCTTTACACCTGCAACATTTTTAGTGCGGGACCTGAGTTTCAAAGATGTAGGTTTCACATTTTCTATTACAGTATATTTAATGTTGTGTCCATCTACATATTTTGCTTCGGTCAAAGCAAATGAGGAAGATTTCATAATGTTTCCCATTGATTCTTTTGTGGCATTTTTTAAATGGCTCAGAATTGAATGGTTAAAGCATCATTTTTTTCTTATCAAATCAAATCGTTTAATGGACGAAACAATTTCAATATAGGCACTCTCTTCATCATTACCATATCGTTCAATAGACGAAACATTTTCTCCATTCATGATATTTTTTTAGGATTTTGTGTTGCATTTCAAGTTGAAATGCCACATTAGCATTTATCATTAAACGCATACAGATTATTAGATACTTTCGGATAGATGTAATGTCTTACGACAAGGAGAATCGAAATCGGTGATATCAAAAGAAGGTCCGTGTGTCATACTCATGTTGCTGTTCAGAATTCTTCATATCTGTAACAAAATAAAACTAAAGAGAAACACAAGAACAAGCAGTGAAAATCTATGCTTATAAACACTAATCTGATTGAGAAGGTACCTGAAAGGAAACCGTAAGGAGACGATTTGGAATGAGAAGCAATTGTGAAGCCAATCCCATAACTGAAGAAGAAAGACCCGTATAAATTTGTCTTCAATGTGACGGTAAACCACAAATTGAAAGGTGGGGTTAATTGAAACAGTTTCAAAGGCCTTTCAATATTGATGAAATAAATGTCAAAAATCATCAATCATGGCTTTCATGAAGAGCGACGGTTTCATAAGTTAGAATAGGTTATATGTCTTGCATTAGTAAGTTGTACAATTGCTACTAAATACTGTACAGAAGGGCATAAAAGGAAGAAATGGGTAAAAGTTAAGGATTTATACTTGTGGCTTTTGATATGCCATCTTAAAATGGTAGTGAAATTACCTTGATGTCAATCTAGGATGCATTATATAATAGTATAGATATAGATATAGATAGTATAGAGGCTCATCTCATTTTACATACCTTCAATCATTCACGAAGGACTACATCACTTGCCATTTCACAAAGACTCCGTGAAAAATGGGCATTTCATGAGCACATCATGTTTGGTCTAATAACTTGCAATACATAACGATGGATGTTGTTCGGCAGAATCTTAAGAGGTTCAGGGGGTTGCTGACCCTCCTGTTTTTTTTTTTAATGTTTAACTAAATATCACCTAAACTATCAGTGAGTTAGCACTATTAAATGATTGTCCACCAAGACACCAATTTGAGGAAAAACTCGTGGCCTAAAGGCCATCTGCGGTAAGACCCCTTTGAATCAGATTAGAACTTAAGACCAAATGGCTTTAAGCTCTTATCTTTATTTCCTCATGTCATTCCACTAAATGGTGGGGACAAGACACCTTTTTTAATGGCAAATTGAGATCACTAACGGACCATTAGAGTATCATCGTGCCACTGGTGGAACCACCCGATTATATCCATCTCCACTAGGCAATAATGTATGTACACCAATTCAGGAGAAACGTAATAAATCTGGAAAAAAAAACCCATTTATGGGAATTTAACCTAGGACCCAATAGTCCTTAAGCCTTATCTCACTCGTATAATGCCACTAAGGCTATAATGCCATGTGCGGGAACTAGATACCTAATGTGTTCTTAACCAGAATAGTAGTTGATGACGTGGGTAGTTCAAGCCTAAAAATTGATTCTAATACACAATAGCCTAAAAGGTTAAAGGTTAAAAGGGTTCAAAAGCGAAACAGCTGTCATCAGCAGCAAATGGAATTAAGAAGTGTCCTGTCATGTCACACTTTTTGGGTTGACTCTCTGGCTCAAGCCTCAGCCACCACGTGTGGAAAGCACATATCATTACCTGCATGTCAAAAGCCTTCCATAGGCAAAAATGGAAAAGTCCTTCACTGCAGCCAAGGATCAAGTATGGTACGCTTCCTTTTATAGAAGAATTTTCGTCTATAAAAATTGACTCCTTGATAAGCTAACTCACTCCTTCAGATCCATCTCTTCACTCTAGAAGATTATGCTTCATGCATAATCTTTTCTTCACACATCACATCCCATAATAATAATAATAATAATAATAATAATAATAAAATTATAATAATAACAATAACATTATGGAATCCTCAAATTAGAATCTTAAAAACAAAAAACAAAACAACAAGATCCTACTTACGTGCTACAAATGTGAGGGAACCCCCACAACCTGCGTTAAGCTAACCGAAACCCTTTAGCCTTTTTACCCTCGAACAACCACAATTGATTTTGTATTTATTGTAGCAATAGTAGTTAAAACTGAATATAAAATCAATGTCATGTATCAATACATGAGTGATTAACGACTTCTTAATTAAAAAATAATGGTCTTCCCGATAAACATAAAAATATTAAGAAAGCTCCCACTAATCAATTAAATTTAGTCAAGCAAATGTCGGAGACTCGCCGGAAACCCATTCCGGTAGAAATTCAACGTCGCATTACCAAATTTTTTGTTACAAACCTGCCGGAAAGATGTAGCGGGAATGATCTAGCAAGTCATGTTCGTCAGTTTGGCCAGATTTTTGACATCTATATCGCAAGAAAACGCGATAAAGGAGGAAATCGTTTCGGTTTTATCTGTATTTTAGACGTGAAGGATCGAGATGAAATGCTGAGAGGTCTACGCAGTATTCGGATGGGGGAGTCTAGATTATGGTTTAGTATTGCTCGTTTTGTCCTGGAAGAAGGAGAGATTAACTCTAAGCCGAAGAATGTTTTCAAATCTACTGAAAAGCCTTACACGAGTAGTGGGGAAGGGAATGAAGGTTTTAAAGAAGATAAAGGAAAGAGCCCTGAGGTTGGTGAATGGTCTTTCAAAGATATGTTAGTTGGCAAAACAATTCAGCTTGATAGTAACGTGAATGCATTCGGGGATTTGCATGGAAGGGCTTTGGTGGCAAGAATGGTAGATGTGGAGGCGTTGAAAAACATTAAGGTAACATTGAAAGAATTATATGGGGGATAATATTGATGGTCAAATAGAAGGTTCTAAAGTTATTAAACGTAAGAAAATTAAAAAAGGTGAGGTGGTGGACCGCCCAGTAACTTTTATTCTAGTAGTCAAGAAAGCCTCAAAGTGGTTAAGAAGTCCAAAAAGTCGGATCCTTTTCAATTAAATAGTCTTTTGGGCCTATCGGATGGAGTGGAGTCCGATTCAGAAAATGAAGAATATAGCAGCTCTGATGAGTCTCACCAAGACTTTGACCTCAATATACAACCAGAAGCAACAGGGTTTCAAGCTCAAAAACAAAGATGTTGGGTTGACTGTTGAAGAAACAGAGGTATTTAAGGGACCCGAGAAGCAACAGCTCAATTAGAGATTCAAGCGATTGAAGTTGAAGCTACCAAGGTAGTTGGTGATAAATTGGGGGTAAATTTGTGTCAGTTCGATAAGCTAATCCAAGAGTCCATCGTTCAAGAAGGGGTACAATCGGGTAAGAAATGAATTGTCTCTCTCTAAATATTCGAGGTATTAGGGTTTGTGGTAAAGATATTTGGGTTAAGGGTCTAAAGGATTAAGTTTGGGATTCTTTTATTAGCTTGTAGGAAACTATGTGTAACGATTTTAATGCTGGTTTGATGTCGAATTTCTGGGGAGGTACGGGTTTTGATTGTGAATTTGTGAATGCGAGTGGCCAATCGGGAGGTCTAGTAAGTTTGTGGGATCCGAAGGCTTTTGTCAAGGATATGGTTAAGAAAGATAGTAATTTTCTTCTTGTTTCTGGTATGTTGGCTGATGGGATTACTAGATTAAATATCATAAACGTTTATGCTCCGTAACAAAATGTAGAAAAAAGACGTCTTGGCTGAAAATTTCTCAGGTCATAAATGAGGTTCAGGGGTTGTGGATTGTGCTGGGAGATTTTAATGCTGTTAGAAGTCCGGAAGAACGCAAGAATTCGGTTTTTGATTCGAGATGTGCTAGAGATTTCAATGACTTTATTGATTCGGTTGGTCTTAGAGAATATGATTTAAAAGGTATGAGGTACACTTTTTTGTCAAATAAAGGTGGAGATTGTAAGATGAGTAGAAATAGACCGGGTTTTTTGCATGCTCAAATGTGTTTAATAAGTGGCCTAATGCTTGGGTTCGAGCGGTGAAGAGGGAGCGTTCTGATCACTCTCCGTTGGTGTTGTCTCTAGTTAATACGAATTTTGGTAAAAAAAACCGTTCCGGTGGTTTGATTCATGGGCGGAGAGACGGGTTGCCAAGATATTGTGGAATCCATTTTGAGTACACATGGTGGCAATGGGCCAGCAGATAAAGTCTTAACAGATAAACTGAGGCGTCTTAAATTTGAATTATCAGATGGTATAAGCAGGTCAAAAGTAAAGATGAAGAGCTTGAAATTCGGCTTCGTGCGGAGAAAGAGGAAATGGAAAAACTTATGGAAGAGAAAGATTTGGAAGAAGCAGATATGTGGGTTTGGACCGAACGCACAAAGAATTTGGAGGAAATTGATTATTATCGTTCCCGGGATGTGAAACAAAAGTCGCGAGTTAAATGGGCGGCGCTTGGGGATGAGAATACATCGTTTTTTCATAATGTGGTCAATGGTAGGAAGGCGAGAAATGCTATTCCGGGCTTGGAAGTGAATGGCGGTTGGGTTTCTAAACCAGCTTTAGTTAAAAAAGAGGTGTATCGCTTTTTTCGTCTCATTTCAATGAGGATTGTACGGAGCGGCCTATTTTACTATGTACTGGCATTAAGAAGTTAACTGATACCGATAGCGATGCTTTGGTAGCCGAATTTTCTAATCAAGAAATCAAAGACGCGGTGTTCGATTGCGGGTCAAACAAAGCTCCCGGTCCAGACGGGTTTAATTTCAGGTCGTGAAGCGATTTTGGAATCTTCTTGAGGCTGATTTTTGTAAAATCTTGCATGAATTTCACGAGTCAGGTACAATTAGTAAAGGATGTGGGTCGTCTTTTATAACTTTGATTCCTAAGGTTAAAACGCCAATAGGTCTCAAGTATTACAGGCCGATTACACTCATAGGGATGATTAGCAAAATTATTTCAAAAATTCTTGCTAATCGTCTTAAAAAGGCCCATAGTGTCATCTCGGAGCATTAATCGGCATTTTTAAAAGACCGTTTTATTCTTGATGGGCCTTTAGTTGTCATTGAATTAACTGAATGGCTAAAGAAAAGAAAAAAGAAAGCTTTTTTTTTTTTATTAAAAATAGACTTTGAAAAAGCTTATGACAATGTAAATTGGAATTTTTGGAGTCGATTATGTTGCAAATGGGCTTTCCTAGTCGGTGGTGCAATTGGGTCAAAGGTATTTTGATGTCAGCGCGGTCAGCGGTTTCTAGTAAATGGATCGCTAACTTTCGAATTTAAATGTGGGAAAGGTCTCCGTCAAGGAGATCCTATATCCCCGTTTTTATTCCTTATAGTCATGGAGGCGTTATCTTGGATCTTGAAAAGAGCTAAAGATGTGGGTATTTTCTCGGTATTAACTTTGGTACAGATGAAGCTGATATAACTCACTTATTTTACACGGACGATGCCCTTATTTTGGGGAATTGGTCGCGTGAAAACTTGGATAATACGGCTAGAATTCTCCGGGTTTTTTTATCTTTGCTCGGGCCTACGTATTAACTTGCATAAGTCTAATCTTTTTAGGGTTGGTATCGAAGATGGGCAGGTTGAAGAGATGTTGCAAATTCTGGGATGCAGGAAAGGTGTTTTTCCTTTTGATTATCTCGGAATTAAAGTCGGTGCTAATATGAATAGGGTCAAGAATTGGTCGATAGTGATAGATGTGGTAAAGTCCAGGTTAGAATCTTGGAAGGCGAGGACTTTATCGATAGGTGGTAGGTTGGTTCTTATTAAATCGGTGCTTGAAAATTTACCTATTTATTACTTCTCTTTGTATAAGGCTCCAAAGAAGGTGATAGATTGCTTAGAGATGATTATGAGAAGATTCTTATGGGCTGGTTCGTCAGAGGAAAAAAAGATAGCCTGGGTCGCGTGGAGGTAATTACGAGACCAAAAGAGGAAGGTGGTCTAGGGGTGTCTAAGCTACAAGATATTAATGAGGCGCCTCTTCTTAAATGGGCGTGGCGCTTTAAAAAAAGGGGAAATTGTTTGTGGAAACGGGTTATTGTTGGATGTCACGGGTCAAGTAGAGCTTGGAATATGTTACCTTGTACGCCCTCGGCTAGTGGTTGCTGGAGGCAAATTGTTAAGGTCGGAGACAAGAAGACTCAAAACGGAGATGCCTCAACAGTTACTTCGTTGGTATTGTAGGTGACGGTGTTAGTATAAATTTTTTGGGGGGATAGGTGGTTAGGAAATGAACCGCTGCGCACTAGATTCCCTCTTATTTTCAGGTTGGAAAAAAATAAATGGGCTACTATCGCTGATCGGTAAAGATGGTGCAAGGTGTCAAGTTGATGAATTGGGATTGGCGTGTTAACCCGAGAACTTACGAAGAGGTTTCGGAACTGTTTGAGTTACTGGCCGATTTGCATGATTATAAATGGGAAGGTGGTAGAGATTCATGGAATTGGGAAGGTGACAAAAATGGTTGTTTCTCGGTTCGTAGCGCGAAGATGGTTATCAGTCAAGTTCCGCAGATGTCCCATAATCAGAACATAGACTGGGTGAGATGGCTTCCAATGAAATGTAAGATTTTTGCTTGGAGAGTTAGCCTTGATAGAATTCCTACAAAGGTTAACTTGATTAGACGCGGGGTGCCGATTGAAGATCTCTTATGTCCCATGTGTGATGCGGATCAGGAATCGTCTTTACATTTATTCACGGGGTGCTTGTTCGCTACAGAAGTATGGTCGAGATTGGAAGTTGGTGTAGATTGAATCCGCTGTTCGCTTTTGGTATGTCAGATCTTATTAGTTTGCATAAAAATCATTCAAAAAACAATATAGAAGCCAACGTTGTTACAAGGTATTGTCTATACGGTGATGTGGGTGATGTGGAATGAGAGGAATGATAGAATTTTTAATAAGAAGTCTCGAAGAGCGGTGGAATTGATTGAACACATTAAAGTCGTGACGTTTTTTTTGGTTTAGACATAGATCTAGAGTTAAAGGATTAGATTGAAACAAATGGTGTAAATACCCTTTGGACTCGTTATAATTCGTTTTTTGGTCATTGGGTCCTTGCTTTGAGGGCGCTTTTGGCTTGTGTGTTTGAATGAGATTTAACTTTCAAGAAAAAAAAAAGCTCCCACTAAAATTTGAAGTCATTAATTATTGAAAAACAACTTCAAACATTTATAGCTTCTATATCTATAAACTATAACGTAGTATATGAGCCGTAATGAAATCAAGTATTGTGATGAAGACAGTGAAAACATATCTTTGGTTAGTCAAGGTAATTGAATCATCAATTACCTCGTTCATTTCGTTACCTTTAAAATCCTAAAATTCGTTACATCTTACTGGTTTTCATTTTATTCTCTTTGTCACCTTTCATCACCACCACCGACCACCACCCAGCTCCACAACCTGACGCCACCCACCACTGACCACCGTTGCCACTACCACCCACCACCGGCACTAACCACCGCCACATCTAGTCATCGACCACCCATGTCACCATCAACCACTGCTACCGACCAACATCACCATCCACCGCCACTGCCACTCATTGTCGCTACTACTCTCTGTGGCCACCCAACCACCACCATCGCTGACCACTGACCACTGGCGCCACTCCCCTGCCGCCACCATTAAACGTCGTCGTTTCCACCATCACCGACTGTTGCCGCTTACCACCGCCACCACTAATTCTGATAATTTTTTTTCCTTTTTTGCCTTCCTACCAAACAGTTAGGGTAACAACTCCTTTTATTCTCACCTGGTAACCAAAGAAGATCATGGAATGTAATGATCCATTTCATTCTCTTATCCATTCCATTCCATTACCCATACCAAACAGACTCCTAAAATTTTGTTTTTTATTTTACAAGAAAAATCAAGCAAAATATTCTTTCTACGTTGCACTAACTCTGAGTTTTTATCTCGTTGTATTAGACTATGGGGAGTGGGGGGGAGCATGATGCGTTTATGTGGCACATGTAGGGTCCTATTTCAAGTGTGAAAATTGTGAGAGTAGAAGAGGGAGGGGGGAAAATTATTATTATTATTAATTGTTTGTTGAAATTAAAAATAAATTAACAAAAGCAACCAATCATCTTGCACCATCCCTTGACCCACGCCTTTGAAGATTCCCCCCATGGGGCTCACTCTCTTTTCACCTTATGGTGGGGGTGAAAAGGCTTTCACGCCCCTCCCCACTCCCCACACTCTTATGGTTTAACTAAAGTTTATTTTTTTAATGAATACTTACTTTCTTTTTTGTATTTACAATAGGATCATACTAATCAAGCATTATTTTATTATTAATGTAAGTTCAGATAGAGTTTAGATAAAATTGCACAGATAGTCCTTGTGGTTTGATCAAATTTTATCTTTAGTCTCCATTTTTTCTAAAAGTCCACGTATGTTCACTGTCGTTTGCTTGGTTGTTACTCGGGTATAGTCCCTTGATTGGATGACCGATATACACATTGTACGATGTCACGAATGATTTCGGGTTTGATGGTTTCAAGGAAGGATGGAAGTTAACAATAGTTTAGAGATAAATGCACGAATAGTCCATGTGGTTTGTTCAAATTTTACCTTTAGTCCTTACCTTTCTATAAGTACACATATGTTCCATGTGGTTTGCTTGGTTGTTCCTTGGATAGTCCCTTTATTGGATGACCGATATACACGTTGTATGATGTCACGAATGATTTCGGGTTGGATGGCTTAAAGGGAAGGCTGGAAGTTAACAGTAGTTTAGAGAAAAATGCACGAATAGTCATTGTGGTTTATTTAAATTTTACATTTAGTCCCCCATATTTCTAAGAATACACGTATGTTCTCTGTGGTTTGCTTGGTTGTTATTCGGATAGCCCATTGACTGGATGATCGGATATACACATTGTACGATGTCACAAATGATTTAGGGGTGGATGGTTTCAAGGGAAGGCCGGAAGTTAACAATATGTGACATATTCATCAAACTTTTCACTAATTTTACATTTTCATTATTATCCTTATAATGAGTACTAATATTGGCATATTGCTATTATTAGTAAAACATATATAGTGTACTATTTAAGGCATCCGACACTGGAAAAGTATTGATGACATGATGATTAAAGGTCATGTATCACTAGTTTTGGAATACAATGTGCACACTTTGACATTATAGGAAATATTAGTGTGCACGCTTAGTTTAAAAGCAACGTCATATATTTCAATATACCAAGCTAAGCACATTAACAAGATAACCCCATTTTTTATTTGATACACATGTACATCATTCAACATCTAGTGATTATTAAACTAATTATCCTACCGACTAAATAAAATACAAAATGTGTAAAAGAACCCAACTTGTGACATACTCTTAACAAATGTTTACTTTTGAAATTCTAGTTTCTCACACCACCATGCCAAATAAACGCTTACGAGCCATGCCATCGATACCCCCTCCCCTCTATCACGGTCATTGGCTAACTCTTCCTTCCCTCTCCTATATATCTTCCACGCAAAAGAAAAGAGTAAAACACACAAACAATAACGGCACACGCTTTATATCAAGACTAGAGGTACCGATTTATGAATGATGAGGAATGAAGCGGATCGGAGGGAAGTAGAAGATGGTGCAAGGAAGAGATGACTTGATACTTGATGATGGTAGATGCTTTGGGGATTTTTTAAGATGGGAAGGATGGAATGCCAATAATAACAATAACAATTAAAATTTTTTTTTGAAAGTTGTGTTTTAGCGATAAACCCTTGGCTAGAAAGTCACCTCTCCCAGGATCGAATCATTCCCCACACGGGTTTCTCCTTTCAAACCCAATGGTTATTTTTTCGGTGGAAGATAGAATTGAACCTGAGACCCCGGGTAGGAACTCCACAAATGTGGGTAAACTTTTCCACCTTTATTACAACCACTGTGCTACAACATCATTGGCAAATAACAATTAATTAACTAATCATAATAAAATAAAATAAAATAAAATAAAAAAAAAAGTTGTAATTATCTTGTGCTATTAACATTTGACATAAATATGTTTAATTAAAATATCTGTAAATATTTGCTAAACAAATTTAGTTTTATAATACAAAACCGACAATTTTAGCTCAACTCATAATGGACGGAGAGTGAATTTTTGGGTTGAAGGCCACAAACTAATATTTGATGCAATTCCAAGCGGGTTTTACTGTAGCCATTTTTGGGCGTGGGTTTTCTTCGTAAGTGAAGATTATGAACTCATAGTTTGTAAAAATCTCGCATAGCCTCTTATTAAGCGCCGATTAATCGCTAGTCGGAGGTTCAC